>KZ678658.1:0-31088 GCA_003019895.1 Coniella lustricola
AAAAAAAAAGGAGAGGGGAGGACGCCTTGATGGATGACTGGGTAAAGAGGAGAGAGGATTAGGTGCAGTATTTGAGTTGATGGTAGATAGTCTGGAATCAAATCGAACAACGAAGCCTTGTTGTGACCCGCAGGAACTTGGATTTTGAATGGATTATTAGATTCCTACTCCCAAAAAGAGCCTCGGATTACAGGCGTTGTGGGAATGAACAGCTCGAGAACCTGGGTGGATACTGTGTATATATACTCTGAGATGAACTCAATTTCCAACAGAAGCGGTTTCCACACTACCTCGAGCCAATATCGAGAACATCTTTCGTAGTATAGTGGTTAGTATGCGAGCTTGTCATACGAAAGGATGATCCACACCCTGGAGTAACAACGCTCGAGACCCGGGTTCAATTCCCGGCGAGAGAGATTTTTGCTTCCTTTTTGCTACCGTTTCGGCACGCAATATTCTGCGACCACGTTTTGTCTGGACGAAGCCATCTGAAGATAACGATGTTACATTCTCTGTCCTTCCATCTCCATCTACATACACACCTTCCTGTTTGATTTGTTTTTTTTTGTCTTTTTTTATTTGATAGGCAGGACTGCTTTTGGCCCCTTGGCCAGCTTCGAGCACCAACGCGCGTCGGCCGCTGAAAGCCAACCAGCAGACTCATCGCACGACCCCGGCGCTTAACGCCTCTAGATGTTAATTTCCACCCACCAACCGAGGTTCTATCAACCTACCAGAAGTTCCTGGCTCTTGATTAGCCGCAAGAACATATGTATCGACGGTTCTCTTTCTGACCAGGTGAAATCTGACGCTTTCGCCTCGTACTCAGCGCCATTCAAGACCTTGGAACCTAGTGCAAGTTGCCCATAATTATCGATGTATCACAGCTGCTGCTTCATGATCCACAACTACACCAGTAAACAAACAAAGTAAGATGAGGAGTTCAGAAAAGTTGCTCACCTACTTGATACCAGCATACATTCTAGACATATTTGTACTATACCCGGCTACTACTTTGGTAACCCCGAGCTGCGCCCCAACAAGCCTTACTTCTTCTTAGTAAATTACTGTTAGGTGCTCTCTACGGTTTGTAGTGTGCTTATGTCTTTGTAGAGGCAATCAATACTCCGAGAGTTTCCAAGCACACCACCCCTTATGTATCATGGGTGACTCTAGACCCGCCTTATGCATCCATTCATGAGGTGTATCAAGCCCTTGCTGCGGCGTACATATAATGGGTCTGTGCGGTAATCCTAATTGAAACTTGAGGCGTTGTTTATAATATAGGACAGTGTTGCCTCCCAAACTTCTTGCCAATAGAAGCCCTTGAGTATGATTCTCTGCACCAGTTCCAGGCATTAAATCTAGAAACTCACTTGTTTCAATGTTTCACTATTCGAAAACCACTGCACGACAACAAACGATAGAAACGAAGCGAGAATGGTGTACATGCCGCATCACGTGACAGACGCGGGGGAACGTGGGCATCGTTCCAACCCAGGCCCTGCCCCCAGAGCGAAAAACGGTCGTTCATCGCAGGCTCGTAATAAAAGGCATACAACACACAATAACACCAACTGCAAAACGAAGGCAAGGTTTCCTTCTCTTCGTGTCTTACAGGAAGCACGGCCTTTTGTTCCCAAGCCGTCCGTTCTGCCGGGGACTCGCGGTCGCGCTGACAGAGTCTCTTAATCCTCTTGTTTGTTTCCTTATAAAAGGCACCTGGACGCGGTCTAGTCGTTGGCCTCGTTTCTCATTACGGCACCATGGACTCGATCAGATCCTGGGAAACCAATGATGTCAGCTACAAAGTCAGTACAACAACTTTTACCAAAACCTCGCGACTTCCCTTCCTCTGGAAACGGCCTGATGGCTCATCCTTCACCTGGTTCAGGTCTTGGTGAGGCATACGGAGCATCTGTTAATAAGTTATCAGGAGGAAAAAAATAACTAACGAAAGTCGAGTGATGTTAGGAACCATGAGCGTATTGCTAATGAAGCTAGAGCATTGAAGCTCGTATCTACCAGCACGACGATTCCAGTGCCTAAACTACTCGGGCACGGGGTTCATCCAGATGGCCGGCAATACCTGACCACCGAATTCATAGAAGGCATAACCCTAAATCAACTTTCGGAGCGACCATGTTCATTCCTAGGAGAACAGCACTACGACAGCAGCTCACGGTGCAAAACCTGCCAAGAAAAGGCGTCTTCAAATGCACTTGAATTCATCCAAGAGATTGTTCTGCCCCAGCTCGCTCAATTGAAATCTCGCCAGCGCGGTCTTGGGGGTTTTGTGATGCCTCCTCAGTGGCTCGCTGCCGATATCCGGCCTGGATGGAAAGATCACCGCTGGGGGACTCTGCCTCTTAATGAGGCTAAGTATGTTTTCCAACACGGCGATCTTGCACCTCACAACATTATGATAGACCCGCAAACCCTGCAAGTCAAAGCCCTCATCGATTGGGAGTATGCTGGGTACTTTTTGCCTGGAATGGAGAGATGGCCTGGAACGCTGGATCCAGATGGCTATGCTCAGCGCTCCTCCCAACTTGCCAGTGCAATCATAGAGTTCATTCCCATAGACTATCTTGCATGCTATAATGAATTGAGTGATGAGGATAGAGCGGACTGGGATGAGCTGATCGCCGATGGAGAACTTCCTCGTTATGACCAACTGAAGCAGATGGCACCAGATCACCTGTAAAGCAGATGGTATCGAGGAGAATCAGAATGGAGACGCAGGCTGTGTGGAAGAATTCAAGAGACTGGTTTATATTGAGTTTATATTGAGCTTGCCCTCTCACGATCTGATTTTCTTGCCAATTCTCGCTCTGCGGTTCCAAACAAAAGCCAGCAGTCATAATATAGAGAGAATTGCAGGACATTCCACTGGAGCTCGCTGCCATTGGTTTCTTGTCTGATATATGTACAATGTTTTGTTTTTGAGAGACGCCAAAGGTGGAGGCGGATAAGCACAACTATTTCACAAAGTCCCGCTTTGAATACTATGCACTACCTCAAGTGCTATGTACCACATTGAATACATTGATAATCTTTGAGAAGACAGAACACGCCAACACAGTCAGACCGTCTCTGCTATCGAGGTTACAGAGTCTTTCCTACCAATTCATCTTCTTTTTGGAGGCGGCATCTCAAAATCCTCAGCCTTTCTTTTGCGAACATGGTTCCCCGTATGACCATAGACAGTGTCATGACAGACTGCCGGATCGCCCAAGTGTTTGTCTTGAAATTTTTCACGAGGATTGCAGCTCTCCAGTGATGGGGTGCTCAGAGACTGAAGATGGTCACTGCCACTCGTTGCGCTGAGAGACGCATCTGCGATATTGATCCTCGAGCCTGACAGAGAGATGTGCAGTACACTGTGAGTGCGAACAGTACAAGGGAGTGCACAGTGTACAAGTGTCAGATCTGCAGTGCTACTATGTAGTACAACACGGACATGAGCAAGACATCGATCAAGAAAAAAGCAAGACATGTCTCCATAAAAAACGACCGGCATCTTGGAGCCAAAGCCTGGTACTACTAGTTAGTACCTTGTCGTTCCATCGTAGCCACTTGCCCGCTCCAAAGTCAGTCCTCCAATGCCCAAAGTGAGAGCTTCCACGGCAGACCGCCAATCATCAGCTCTTCCACATGAGTCGTGGCTCCTCGCTATGCCAAGTGCCTACTCATTCCTGGCACACGTGTTCCATCTTGGCAACTGGCTAGGACAAGGTGCGCGCAGACTTGCAAGCGAGCACAAGCGTACCTGGGCAAGGCGCAAGCAAGGCACTCCATAGAACAACTCAAGACACCACCTTCTGACAGAAAGGGACCTACCTGTATACACACACACACACACACACACACACACACGTCGCGAAATATACATCAGGGGGCTGCGCGCGTCTTGGTACCGTCGGCTCTCGCAAGACAATCGATACAAGTGCTTCTCTTGGTAGCGTTGCGGCTCCCCTTGGTGCGTGCGTTGTTGGAAAACATCAGATTGGTTCCCCGGGATCGAGATGTCAACTTCGCTTGGACAATACTCCTCCACATGCAAAGCCCACGGAACGATGATGCTCTTCTGCGGGATCGATCCAGCACTATGCAATACACACATGCGCCGGAGCCGCCGTTGCGGCCGCGGGGCTTGGGCGGCTGCGGAGTGATGCAATACACACGTCTAAATTATGGTACCATGTACATAAAATAGACACGATACTCTGACCAGCGGCAGCAAGCGACCGGCCGCAGAGACGTCGCTCGACTGTGCGCCCCCATTCCACTTAGACCAAGCCCCCAAAAGTGATGGTCGCTGCAGTCGACCAACAGAACAGAAGTGCCTGTCTGTCTGACACGACTTGACACGAACTGACACGAGCATTCGGACTGCTTCTCCGCCGCTCCCATCGGCTACGCCGCCACGCGATTGGATCGTTGATTTGGGCTCCAATCATTGTGCAGAGGCACGGTGGTTTTCCACAGTCCTAGTAGCTGTCCTTGTTCCAGAGCATCCAAGTACATGGAAATGCACGTGTGCTATCGATATTGTGCTACTTTAGCAAGTTGTATTTAACGATGATAATGTAGTTCCCCGTTACGAAAGCGCGGTGATACATATCTCTGCTTATCTTGGTATACTACTGCAACACGTCGGTCACCTCAGATGGACACCTCGATACACATGCCTGGTTTGGGAATGGATTGAACCTTGAGCATATGTGACGTTGACAGCCATAGAACAATGCAAGACCTTTTCCCACCTTGTTTTCCGAATATCATCTATACTCCGCTTGGCCTCGTCATGTTGATATCCAAGTATGCAGATACGCTTTCGAACAGACATGATCCGTACGGGTGTATAAGCGACCAAGAGATAGACACTTGCCCGGATACTTTGGAACAGCATCTAGTCAAGACAATCAACAACAAAGGTGTACGGCAAATAGCCTCCCAACCAGCCAAGCTACCGGTTGGTCTGGGCTTGTGTAGTCTTTGGTCCTTTACTGCTACTGCTGCTACTACTACTACTACTACTACTACTACTACTACTACTACTACTCCTCCTCCTCCTCCTCCTCCTCCTCCTCCTCCTCCTCCTAGTCTGGGCGGCAACGGCGGGCCTTGGCGCAAGTGACAAGTAACACCCAAACCATTCCAAATCAAGTCTTCATCGCGAAAATTCACCAAGTAGAGACCCGGAGACTCGGGACATCTTGATACAGACAAGGACAATCTGGCAGTGGATCAAGCTTAAACTAAGGTCCAGGGGCCAAAGTGCCTGATTCAGATGCCGAGCAAGGACTCTCGCAGAGGACCGTGGACCAGGGATGATGCAGTGACAGCTGAGCCTTGTGATGCTGTGGACCAGAAAGGCAACAGATCAGATCCCACAGTCTTTTCTTCTCTTTCCTTGAGCCTCTTCCACTCGGCAAAACACCCCTTTGCGCATACACAGAGACTACAGTCTCATCAGCGGTGCCACTCCCACACCTCCAAGCGATTCCAAACTCTATTCTGCCTTCCGTGCAACACTCTATCCATCCCAAATCGCCTTGGCAGAACAAAACTTGGCCCCGGCACTTCCCAAGTTGTTTGCTGTGGAAACAAGTGCCTGATCCCCGTCCAACCGCATGGTTTCAAGCAAACATGCATCGAGACCACGACGTCGTCGATACCATGGCATCAGCATTGTTCAACGGCAAATACCGCTCCTGGCCCTGGGATAGCGCTGTCTCGACGTATCGCAGTCAAGACACGCATTCGGCGAAGTACAAGGTGTAAACTGCTACCGAGTACGAATCCGATCATCGTCATCAAGGCCGTTGTTGCAAGGCTGGCAGAAAGCCTTTGCTACGCAAACATGCATCCTGACCTCTTGATCTTCAAGGAAAGCATCCTACATAAATTCCCTATCTGCCTATCCGTCTTCTTATCTGCCTATCTATCTATCTATCGGCAACTTACACACTTCCATCTCTTTCCCCTAGGTCCCGCTCCACTCCTCTCCTCTCCTCTCCTCCTCCCCCTGGGGACTTTATTCTCCTGTCCACACATCCAAACAATCCACTCACGCACACACACACTCACACACCCACCCACCCAACCCCATCTGAAACCTTAATGATCCTTCCCTTCTTTCTTTCTGCCAACCTGGATCTTCCATCCTTCCAGCTTGTACGCTTAGGCCCGCCCGGTGACACCCATCAGAAGAATAAGAGATGATCAGCCGCAAACGTCATACATGGCGACAGACCCATTGCTCAAGGCCCATATCAGGGACTAATGATTCCAGAACACCGGCATCGACAAGGGTGGAGAAGCCAAAAAGGCCAAACCCACGTGCGGGCGTGGTAGTAGCAGCGATCGCTGCGGTATTTGGCTCTCTCATGGTTATCTTGCAGGCTCATCGTTGTTGTGTTTCCACATTCCACAAGTAGACAGACACACGTTCCAACCTCTGGACTTGGAAGTGCGAACCCGCACCCAACAAGCTCACGAGAGCACATTACCTCTCCTGCCTTGACTCGTTGACAGTTGGCTGTAGATGTACAACGCTGCCGCTCATCTGCTCCCTCCTCCATGTTTGCCTTCCATCTTGTCTTATTCAGTACCTCCACCAACACCTCCACCAACACCTCCACCAACACCTCCACCTCCACCTCCACCAACACCTCCACCAACACCTTCAACACCCGCATGCTTGCTCTTACGCCAAGTCTCGCCTTCAAACTCTAAATCACCAACAACAGCGCCTTGCATGACCCAGTGCTCATCATCCTTTCATCAGTCTTAACACTCGTGGCCTTTGGTGCTTCGTCCTTGGCATGGCATCGCCCGAGCCTGGCCGGGCCTGCCCTGCCCAACCCAAACGTCCCTGGCCGTCGTGCCAAGTTTGCCTGCCACCATGCACATGCGAGGCATGACACCCCGGACTGCCAACCAAAGTACTGTTTAGCGTGCTATGGGCTTGTATACCATACCTGGGCAGCTACTATACCTACTCATTTGAAACCATGTATACCTCTAGGTCCGCAACTCGGTGACTATGCGTGACAGAATCTTGCAGCAAATCAAAAGAGCTGCGTTTCTACAAGGGGCCAAGATAAGCCATCTGTGCTTGGAGAGAAAAAAAAAAAGGGAAATTGAAAAAAAATAATAAAAAATCACCAAAACACAAAACACCAAGGAATTGATTTCAATTAGTGAATACGATATGCCGATTAGATCCGAACACTTTGATCGATACGTCAGACGAGCTGCCAAAACAAAGAACACTCGCCTGTCCAACGGAAAGTGGACGGCGATAGCAACTGCTATCACAGCAGTAACATGGCTACAGCCTCATCACTTCACGTTATACCAGAAAGCCTCACCTTCCTTGTTGAAGTCCACATTCAAGACAGAAAAATCAAGCAAGGACAATTCAAACTAAGGAACTCATCAATTATAGAAAAGAGTGGAGCAGAGCATGTTTGAGTGGTTCAAGACCTTGGGGCGTTGCTTCCCCCTTTGACCCCATTCCATGTAATACGACTCGTATGAAATTTAATCTCCTTGGGTGTGTGTGCGTGTGTGTGTATGTGTGTGAGTGTGAGAGTATGTGTTGTGTAGAAATAAGTTTTTCCTTCCACCCAACGCCATCAGACTGAAATCTCACGCAAAACCCATTTTGATCTTCCTCCCGCTCGTCACAGCAAGCCAACCAACGCATTTGAAACAGTAAAAGAAAAACCAAAAGAAAAACCCAAGCAGCCATCAGTCCGACCCTGAACGAAAGAACATCAACGCTGAATCAGCTCTGCAATCCATTCCATGAAATCGAAAGACTTTTGCCAAGTGTTTTTTGCCACAATCGTAGAACTCGTAAAACAAACAAACAAAAAAGCACCATATAAAAAGCAACCAAGGACACAATAACCCTCCAAATCAAGCGATCCCTTACAAGACCGCATTGTCCGTACGAATTCGCGTCCGTCGAAAATTTGTCGCCGTCGGATAATGTAGGAGTAATTAAAACTGCTGTGAAGCACAACAGAATATTGCTTTGGGGAAATATTGCTCGACTAATGCGTTGGTGAGCGGTAAAGCGGTGTTTGGTTGCATAATTCTGCCAACAATCCGAACATTCGAGAGGCTCGAGGATTAGCCAATCGTGGTATTATCCATTGCGGTGTCGTAAGCGGACAGAAGTGAAAGAGAATAATAGTAGTAGTCTACTAACCAGGCCGTGTATTGGTCCTGAGCCATCCAATGGCATAGAAGGAAAAAGCATCATTGATGACAAGGCAAGACCTGCGTTCTATGTCTTTTGGGGTATAAAAAGGTTTGGGGGGGGGGGTACAAGGATGAGAAACCCTTGGACTTTGTAGTCGAAACAACGCCGGCCCATATGCAAAAAGTGCATGATATTCTCCACGTCGCATGAGGCGGGAATGAGATTGAATAGATGGGGGAACCACGAGCCTGAAAGATCATGGTTGAGGAATATGGCCCAGTGTCAAAAAGATGTCATGACAAATATTAAGCACTGACCCGCCCGGAGGGTGGTTCAATGCCTGGATGACACTGTCGGTAATGTCGCTGTAGAGTATCGAGTCGGTTGAATGCCCGCTCCTTTTTGCAAACATCACACGGGAATGTGGAAGTAGAGAGATGGTGGAATGTTTCGCGATGGCGCCTCAAATGACTGTTTCGGACGGAATCCAAAATGTTAGTGATTGGCTTTTTGGGTTAATCAAAGGATTTTAGTTTTTCTTTGGTGGCTTACCCTGCCCTTGAGAAGTCTGCGTTACAAGGCTCGCCGGTGTTGGGATCCACCAAAGTGCACCTGTGTCGCGCCGACGTATCGTGTAGACGGCGCGGAGGGGTTGTCGAAGTCGCAGCGGACAGCGGCTCCGGCTCTTCTGTGGGAAAGCTATCGTTTTCGTCGGCAGAGTCGTCATCCTGCTCTTCGATAAACATGTCGTGCAGCTCCTTGACAGGCACTTCAAACTCCTCTACTCGCTCCTCGCTATGCTCCTCTTCCATGTAACTTTCCGGAACGTGGTTCGCCCCTTCCTATTGGCCCTCCTCGCCAATATTTGGCAGTCCAGGGTTCAACGCAGCAAAACTTGTCATGTTGAGGCCCATGGTATTGCCACTGATCGCTGCTAGCGTAGCCATTGCATTTTGCTGGCGGGCGACGACATCAGGATCGCAAGGAGGCGAATGCGCTTTGTGCTGATAAACGAAGATTTGTGAGTACATTGCGAGATGTGAGTTTGACAGCATGATTGATGTAGACTTACATATTTAAGACCGTTAAGGTTCTTGTAACGTTTTCCGCAAACATCACACTTAAAGGGCTTTTCCTTCTCCATACCCAGTGTGCCGGGGTAAGGCGCGCTAGTTTCTGGATTGACAATTGAAAAAGTGCCATCACCATTCTCGTGTAATTGTTGTGTTGAATGGCCGTGGGTTTTGTGGTACTTGAGGCCATTCTGGTTCTTGTACGCTTTTTCGCAGCCAATAACCGGACACTTGAAAGGCTTGTGCTCTTCTTGAATGGCAAGAGGAGACAATTGTTGCAATAGCGCTTGCAGGTCGGTTCCTGGAGGTAGCATGCTAGCATCGATGCCAAACTGCGCAAATTGAGACTGCAAGGTCTGCTGCTCGGGAGTCAGGACGTTGCCACCACCCGGACTGAACAGCTGCTTTCCAGGATCGGAAATCGTGCCAAAGTTGTTGTTCAAGTTATTGTTGTTACCATTTCCAAAGGCGCTAAGGCCGAACTGCGACATGTTGAGACCGTTCATACCACCAAGATTCATGTTTGTGTTATTCATTGGGCTCATCTTGGAAAGACCAGTAAGATCATCTTCCATCAGCTCGCCAGTGGGCGTACTCAAGGTGGACGAGTCTTGGGAGAATTGCCCGCGGTAGGATTGCGTGCCCAGAGTCGGTGTGTTGACCGAGGAGACGGTCGGGTTATTTTGAAATCCAAATCCGCTGGCGCCGGGAGTGGTAGGGGTCGAGGTGCGCAAAGCTTGCTGGTTAAACCCACCAAGCCCGGAGCTGTTGAGGTGTAGCTGAGGTCTCTGCTGCTGGCCAAACATTTGACGTGTCTGTTGTATGGTGCGCTGGCTGTCGTCTACGTCCATCATGTCGTCCATTTCCATGTCACCGACAGCGTCGAGCTCGTCGCCCATGGAGAGCTGCGCCTGGTTCTGGTTTGGCGTGCCTGAAATGGGCGATTGCTGCCGCATCATGGACGAAATACCACCCATATTCATGCTTGTACCAGCCAGACCTGCAAATTGTCTGTTTTGCTGGCCCATTTGCCCCGACATTTGCATGCCCATTGCCGACATGCCATTTTGATTGATACCCATGGACGTGACATTGGGCTGCATGGAGCGGCTGTTTGATCTCGGGGTGCCCTGCAAGGGAAAGGCACCCTGCTTGCTCAAGTTGCTGATTTGGGGGCTGCTCATCTGCATGTTTGGGTTGGCGTGGTGGTGTTCCTCGTAATGTTGAAGAAGGTCGTGCAAGGTGGGCCATGTTCGGTCGCAGCACCGAAAGTCGCGCATAAACGTCTGCTCCAATTTGGGAAGATAGGATGTCGACTGGATCGAAGGTGATTGACCGTGCGTAACGAATGGTGATGTACCTGCCAGAACTCTTGATGCAAGTTAGTACATCATTATGACCCGTACATTCATGGGTGTGAAGATAGATGTCATTTTCGAAGCCGACGATAGGAAGACTTAATTTGGCCAAGCAAAAGAGAAGGGGGAAAAAATAAAAAGAAATAAAGAGAGAGGTGGAAGTATCACATACTCGTCCCGGATGAAGCTTCCAACAGAAATACCACCCCAGCTCATGCCGCCCATCAGGCTGCCACCCATCATACTACCAGCAAGCGACTCGCGTCGTGTCCGGGCATCATTGTTGCGGTTCGGGTTTGTAATATTCATAGAAATGGGTTTGGTGCCAACAAAAGAATCTTGGCGACTGCGGCTCAAGGCCGAGTCGAAGGGCCCGGTTGTCATGGTGCTGTCGGGCTCGGTGAACGATGCTGGTGGAAGGGGGGATGAAGGCGTCTTGTGCACGAAGATGTCGGGCGAAGGGCCGTCGAAACCGTCCAAGTCTTCGAGGTCCTCCAAGAGGATGTCACCGTCGGCGTCGGCTACGTTGGGAGGCGGAAGGCCAGTGTTGAACTTGTGAGCAAAGTGGTTGCGCTGTCGCGGGGACGACGATGGGTTGGCAAGAAGACCACCGAAAGACCCGACAGGCGGGCCGACCGACTTTGTTGTGACGGCTGGGCAGTCGGCAGTGGGGTCGCCCAACAGGTGCCAGTCGGGAGTGACGGGCTGAGGGGTGGGAGACGCAGTGGAAGGGGTCAGAGAGCGGTCGGCAAAGTGGTGCGGCGACTGCGAAACGGACGAGCAAGCAGTAGTGCAAGGACGCGAGGCTTCACCAGCGTGCGAGAGTGTGTTGGAGGGCGGTTGCGGCAGTGGTTGAGGCGGTTGTGAAGCAGAAGAGGCGGGAGAAGACGACGGCGACGCACGATAACCAGAGAAATTGTTATCGCTGGGGCCTGCAGGCGTCAGAGTGGGAGCTGTAGTGGGCGCAGTGTCACTGGCGAGATTCGCCTTGGCCTGGTGGGAGAGGGCGAGCAGGGACAGGGAGGAGTGGGTGGGGGAGGTCGAGTGTGACTGGGACTGGGTTCGGGCCTGAGATGGAGACGAGGGCGAGGATGGATGCCACTGCGACTGCGACTCCGACTTTGGCTGCGGCTGCGTCGACGACACGGTGGGGCCAGGCGAAGCCGCTCCCCCATTCGCACTGGATTGCTGCTGCGTGGTCCCGCGCCCTGGACCCTGCTTAGACTGCGGGCCCTCGGCGGTACTCGGTCGTGAACGCGAACTGCTGGAAATGGTGCTGCCCTCCCAGAATGACTTGAACATGTCGCCCGAGCTTGACAACAGAAAATGCACAGCTGCTGGACCTCGTGGCGTGCAGACTCGGTTTCTTGCTGGTGATGATTGTAAGAAGAGAAAAAGACCAGTGTTGCAAAGCGGTGGAATGGGCCCAAGACAGCCAAAGGTATGCTGGGGCCAGGCGGATAAATAACAATCTTCAGAGTGTTTGTAGCGGGCGTCACGAAGGGGCCAGTGCCGAATGTGTCATGGAAGGGCGGGACTAGGCCAGCTTGGGCAGGCAGACTAGCCGTTCGTGGTATCTTCCCACTTCCCGTTTGGCGTCTAGTCTGGAATTCAGTGCGACGTGATGGATCGTGACGGGATGCGCCACGGTTTGGCGGCTAGTTTGCGATTGGCAACGGCTGGCAGTGTCTCTCAGCTGGTCAAGGAGCCGATAGGTCGTCGAGCAGATGGACGAGTGAAAGAAGGGAGGAGGAGCAGATCGAGGAAAAGAAGAAGTCGAGAAGAGTGAGGGGAATCGAAAGGACTACTAGTAATTGTACCAGTAGTGCTATGGTAGTCGTACGGCGGCAGCGAGGACGACGATGGTTTCAACAAGTGGCCGCAACGACGCTCGAGCACCAAGACGCGAATATGTTAAAGCCGTCTTGCCAAAAGGACGACCTCGGATGAAACATGCAGCTGTAGCGTGCGTGTATGTGCGCGCGGGCGAAAGCGAGGGGTCTCGACAAGAGGAGGTACAATAAAAGTCGACGGTGATATCGGGCGTGGTTTCTGCAAGACGACGGGGAAACGGGGACGGCCTGAAGGTATGCGAATCAGGTCGAGAAGGCTTGCCACCTGGAGGCAGAAGAAGGCAGTGGAGGTTGGATCATGTAAAAGAGGCAGGGACGTGATGAAGCTGCGGGAGGGTAAGAAAAGAAAGAGCAGGCCAGAGCAGGTTGGAACGGTTCGAGGGCAGGAGCGAGCGGCCCAGCAAGCTAAGTATCATGCAAGCCGAAGGAGGAGGAGCGTCGAGCATTATTTCGTGTCCAGCACGTCGAGCAGGAAGTGTCTTATTCACCAAGCTGCCCCGAGCGAGTTACTTGTGCCAACTGCACGGCTTCTTCTGCCTCAAGCGAGGGGCTTGGACTGGTGCGCCAGTCCTGGACAAGCCCACCGTCGAACCAGCCCCAAGCAAAACCAACAAAGACACTCCAGTGCACCAAATCAGCACAGCAAGTCACTCAAGTCAAGTCAGATCAGGCCAGGTTCGATGGGCCGAGCTGGCGAGTATTTTGAGAGGGATCCCCGGAATGACGGGGCAGATGACTCGAAGGGGTCCTGGCCGCTGGGACAGCCAGCTCAAATGGCCGCAAGTACCAGTGTACAGTATGCGACATGCAAGTCACGATCCAGCGTTTGGTCGCCATCCGCAGCCGGGCGAGAGAGTTGGAGGGTTTGGACTGACATCTCGAGCGACGAGTGTCTGGTGGGTTTGGTTTGACAATGGAGTGGACCCAGACGCCCATGCATGCACCCAGGTGCCGTATCTACAGATTGACGAAGTGTCTTGTACCCAAGTATTCAGGTCGAGTCACTTGTGGGGCGCTTGGCACGCTCATACGGTGCGCAGTACCAAGTACCGGGTGCCGGTCTGTACTTTCTGAGCTCTGTAGGCCTGCTAGCCACTGGGTGAGCAGCGGGTGCTGCCCACTACCAAGCAAGGTTTGGAGTTGGGAAAAGCTTCCTACGAGTAATGCACTCAGCTACCAGCCCACAGGACAATACCACACGCGGCAGAGCACCTTGCAGCACTCTCGATGGACCCGTGACGTCTTTAACGCAGCTCACTTGCGTTCTTACAAGCTTCTCTTGCAAGTCCAGTCCGCGGGCTGCCAGAGCTGCCAGCCGGTCTATGATGGAGCCGTTGTCGAGGGATGACGCTCTGCCTGACCTGCCGAGCTGCCAGGATCGCGTCCACAACAGAGCTTGTACGGAAACGGCAGATGATATGATGCTGGCGGCAGTTGCCAAGTATGTATTTGGCCCCGTGAACCGCGCGCCGCGTCCTGGAGAAGAAACGCTTTCGGTCTGAGGTTCGAGTAGTGTGTATCTCTGGAGGACGACCTCCACCGCAACAGCCAGACAATGGACGCTGCTGGCGCTTTTAACTACTATAGTACAATACTAGCACACAGTCATCCAAGCTCGACCAGCCCAGCCAGTGCAACCATGAAGCAGCTCGAGCTCGCAAGACAGCCTAGACGACAAGACGATGACGATGCAGCAGCCTATTCATCGCCGCCCTGGTTGGCTCGTCCGGATATGACCGCTCTTTTGGTGCTCTTTCTATTTGCAGCCGATCCAGCCGTCTACTCAGGAAGTCCCTGCTTGGGCAGCCTCGCCCCCCGCGCAGCCAGGGCTGTCCTCGTCAGCCCATTGCCACAGCTAGCACTGCGGGTACAATACCTCTTGGCCAGCAGCTTTTGAGGACCTGGCACTGTTTCTGGTGACCCGCTAAGGTTAGCACTATTGTGACCACCATTTCCTGTCCACAAGAAGGGAAGGAGAGTCTAGAGTCTGCCTACTATAGTAATCACAGTATCACAGTATATTTGTTGCAGGTACATGCTGCTGTGCTATCAGTATCTACGAGGCGGAGCCAACACTTCTTGACGAGTGCAGCGAAACAACTGGCTGAATCTGCATTAAGCACGACATCCAGATCGGTCCCTCCAGTTAATTTCCAGTCGATTGGGGTATTTCTGGGACCCCACAGAGCGGAGACGAGCGCCCTTTCAACGGCTTGGGGCGCGTGACTGATTGTTGTTTGGTGGTGGTTGTTGTTTGGCGAAGATGACAATAGGCTTGCTCCTGCCACCGCTTGCCCCGTGCTGCTGCATGTCCGCGGCGGATCTGCAAAAGGGTTACCAGAGATCGCCATCTGCATGGTGTGTGTGCGTGTGTGCGTGCGTGCGCGTGTGTGTGGTGTGTCAAGATACATGTGCATGTACAGATTATATATGGGTCAAGGTCGCAGAGCGGGCGATTGCGAATGGCTACGGCCACCAGGCATTGTTGAACAGAGGAGACACGATCGACATTCGTACATGGCATATGTACGTGATACTGTACGAGACTGGTCGACGATTGGACTGCGCGCAAGGGTCCAAGTCACTGGAATAGTTGTTTGCCGCGCTGTCCTGCTGTATATTGTGTACCGTGTACTCATCCTCCTCCTTCTCCTGCTTCTCACGTGCAACACTGTCCATCTGTCATGAGGAAGAAGGTGAGGTTAAATGGGACTGTGCCTGGTCTGGATTGTTGTACCTAAATGATCTGCAGCACACGCAACACACATGAGAAGGGATGACAAGCACACCGATATTACTATGTGCTACAAGTATGCAGTCGAGGACCCCTTTTTTTTTCTTGCAACCGTCGGATCTTGAACCGTAGCCATGCCCACATCCGTATCAGCTCTTGCTGCTGACTTTGGTCTGTCTGTTGGTCTTTTTGATTTGTTCAAAGTCGATCCCTACTTACGGACATTGTCGTCGACAACAATCTCGCGACGCGACGAGAGGACGAAGACCCAGTGCGCTTATGTATCAGTATTCTTTGATCCTTTCAGCACATATGTTCTCCTTCGAGCAGTAGTGAGTAGATTCATTCCCCAGTTAACTGAAGGTGAAAGAGCTCTTCATTGGCTGTGTGCCTAGGTCATGTAAGCACTAACTACGTACCTACTCAGACAATGTGTCTGTGTCATATGCCGGACTACTATATGCACACTCGAGATACCTGGCCTGGCTAACCACCATATCGGCAACCGCGAAGACAAGGGCACTAGCCACTTGGCCTCTAGCCATCAGCCACTCCGCTACGGGAAGGGATCCAGTTTTTATTAGCCACAGCCGCTAGGGGCCGCGCGTGCTCAGCTTTGTGAGGCCAGGCTGCCAGGGTTTGGGAAAGGTCCGAGCTAACCCAGTATGGTAGTCACAAGAAAGTGTGGCCAGAGCTCAGATTCATTCTCGAAGCCACGGAATTGATGCCGTTGAAAAGTTGATTGCGGCTGGCAACTTCTGTGCCTCGTCCGAGGTGTTGTTGTATTCTTCCATATCCACTGGCTTCCTCACCTCCCACGTACCAAGTCTTCTTTTATTTAATTGATTTTATCTCACCTCGTTTGGTTCGCACGGACAGCATGCACCAAAGCAGAAGGCACGCCCCGGCATTCCAGCTACTCGCCACCATACCGAACGAGGAGGAGGAGAACAGACACGGCAAGGCGCAAGGGCCGCCTCCACAAGGGCTCGCTCGCTCACACGTGTCACGGACTTGGCGGCAAGAGTGTGCAAGTCGAGATGTCGTCGGCGAGTCTCGCCAAAAGGACCAAACTGGCGCATGCGCGCGCGCAAAACATGGGCAAATAATATCAGACGAGAATGAGCCAGACGAGCCAAGAGGTCATTTCATGGTACACTCTTCTTTGACCTGCTTCTGTCCCTTCTTTCTCCTTGCCTCCTCCTCCTCCTCCCCATCCTCCTCAAGCAAGAACGCAGAGCAAGCAAGCAAGCAAGCAAGCAAGCGCCAGCACGGTGACGTCTGTGATCAACGGTCAGACAGCCGCCAGCCAGCTTCTTTTTCCTTTCCTCCATGATCTGCGACTCCCTGCATATTTTTCTCTGTCAGTCTGCTCGCAAGCAAAAGCATGCAGACACGGCAATTGCGTCTTTCTACCCGGTCCCGAAACTCACGACAGCAAAGAAAAACACACTGTATGGGTCTCAATGGTGGCATGCAAAGGACACCTGCTTGCTGTCTAGACCGTGCGACCGTGCGAACAATTTTAGTGTCAGCTGTCACAGGTCAAGAGAGGCTCAGGTGGGCCGCGCGCTTCTAGTCCTGCAACATCTGTGGCCCAGCGACCCCATAAAAAGTAAGAATATCCACCTGAGCATGTACCGACCTCTTGGGAGAACCACTTTGACACACTTCATCCTCTTGCAAAAACACTGGAGCGACTCTTGGGTGGAGGGGGCAGCCGCTAAAAAAGAAGATGCAGGGAGAGAGGGAGTCAGGGCAAGCGAGAAAGCCAAAGCCCTGTGCCTGCAAAAGGAAAAAGGGACCCCTAAATTCCGCGTGACACACACACACACACACACACAAACAGAAAAACGTGGCCTCGACTTTTGGCGTGTGGACTGCCGCTCAAACGCGCTGCCGCTGCCCGCCGCTTCCTCGGCTTCTTCCCGGAGGCTTGACCCTACAACCTTCTCGAACCAAGACTGTAGACGGTAAGCCCAACTGGGGCGCCTACTCCGAGCTGGTACGTAATAGGAAGCCCTCACAGGTTTTAGCTACAGGTTACCGCGTTGCTCGTTTGCAGAAACGCCTCACTAGTGGTGCTGAAAAGTGGCTACTTGGCCTCATTACCTGCTGCTTGGGCAAGTGAGCTGATTGTTCTTCGTACAGGACAAAGACCAGACGTGTCTGAATAATCAAGTAAGTGGGCGTGGGGATTTAAGAAAATCCCCAGAGTGCCCATACAGTACCTACTCGAGGAACAGCTGAAGCTTGCGGCACGGACGAAAATGGAGTTGTCTCTGTTTTAGTGTGTGGTCTCTGCTTCGCAGTCTGGGCACCCACCCACTCGTCGCACCCACCCACTTGTCGCATCCATCCATGCTCGCATTTCATTCGGGCGGGCTTGCTGTTGTTCTGCTGTTGCTGGGGCGTTGCTTGCTTCTTCATTCATCTCAATGCAACCTGTAATCTGAGAGCATCTGGGACCCCCGAGGCCACGACAATGTACAAGTGCGGGTTCCAGGTGCGAATCCTGCAAAACTAGGGAGACCAAGGACCACTATGCGCGACGGCCATCTCAGGTGATCTCAGAAGAGGCTAACGAAACGAAACACCCCCCTCCCCCCGACAGAGGGAATTATCAACTCGTAGGCCCGATTGTTGTGGTCCCGTTGCATGGTGTGGAGTTTCTCAAAAGGGTCAACCGGAGCCACTCCATTGTCGCGACCGAACAGAAAGCTATGGACCTGTTGTCACAACGTACAGCGTTTCCTGTGTCCTTTGCTCGGCCGGCCGAGCGGACGGACGGACGAATCTCAATTCGGCCCTCAATGGGCAAAATCCTGCGGGTTACATGTGCTGCGGGCGGTGCGTTACATGCTGATCAACATTTCGAGGCCCGGCCTGTCGTTTGTCGAGTTATTGTGCTGCATTGTCAAATCAATGTGCATGTCCATGTCACTTTGTCAGGGTTTCTAAGGCATCGGAAATGGGCTGCTTTGTTTCGAGTTGCCTTTTCGAGCGCGCATGCCCGGATGATGCACATCCAATGGCCCACGGGAACAGAAACACTAGGTGTTGTCCGCTTATGCTATGCTATGCTATGCACTGCATGCACGTATCTGTGTATGCGTGTGAAGCTAGTTGATATATATATATATATATATATATATATATATTTCATTGTTATTTGCGTTGATGATTTGTTCGCTGATTTTAACTATTTTAGGGGTCCTCTGGTAGCTGGGGGAAGAGGGGTCTTTGGTTTTATTGATCTTGTGTGAAGCGCGCTAAATACGGCAATGACTGAGGCTATTACCACGCCCCAGTCCCAGTCCCAGTCCCGGTTTGAGTCCCAAGTCCCACCTTAGGGGTCTCTCCCATCGTGGGGAAAGGGAAAGGGAATGGGGGCCTGTGTCAGTGCTAGTCAGTGTGTTTGTCCACCGCGCGAGATGATGGCTCAGACGTCTGGATAGTAGCAAGTATCTGTACCTAGACGCTTAGTTTGGCTGGTCCGGCTTGTCTGGCGGGGCCGTTTGAGATTGAACGGATGGATGAACGGATGAATGAATGATGAGACCTTCCAGAACAGAAGAAGGAGAAGGAGAAGGAGGACGATAACAACGACGACGATCTGTCAAGGAGACCGGCCAAATAGGTGACTAACCTACCGCATCAAGCAGGACCATCCAGATACAGGTATCGATAGCGAGACTAAAAGAAATGCAGGCTACGTATATATCGCGGTTGATAGAAGAGGGCGGAGGAGGAAAGCCACAAGGAGATATTGATTTACTTGGAGGGTCAAGGGCTTCTGCTACGTAGATAGGTGCAAGACTAGTGTTAGTGTGAGTATGTCAAGTGTGTCAAAGTGGAAGTGTTGGGCCCCTTGCTTTTTGTTTTCTTCTTCCTATTCCTCACCGCTTGCGCCCTGCGCGACCGACCCCGAATTGTTGACAAGTCTGGATGGAGGACAACCTCGGAGTTTCATGGTGGTCTGACTTCCCAATACACAAGCCATGAGCAACACATGAGCAACACATGAAGGTCTATGTATCGTTGTGACGAACAGCTCAAGCCGTCCAAGACCACTAATCTCTATCAAAATGTCTGTCATGTCTGTCATGTCTGTCATGTCTGTCATGTCTGTCATGTCTGTCATGTCTGTCATGTCTGTCATGTCTGTCATGTCTGCTTGTGAGTAGCATTCATTGCAACTGCATTGCGCGCCAATGTGCGTAGCCCACTGGCGCGTGTAACCTCCATAGACTTCTGACATATGCGAATGCCAACGAGGCCGAGGCTTGTGTTGAGTTGGGCCCCATGTGTGAGACCTGTGGTGTGGTATGGTATGCAGGATTTATGCATGCATGTATGCAAGATTTCCTTGCCCATACATACAGGACAATTTCCATGTGCTATGCAACGCACGCAAAGCACACACCAAAAAAAAAAAATGGTTCGGCTGGGGTTGAGATAAAATGGCAAAGTTGCAAGCTTCTCGAAAAGGCTTATTTGCCTACTTGGAAAATGAGGTCAATACCGTGTTGGTATTCCTGCTCCTGCTATGCAATTTCCATTGAAATGTTAAAACCATGACCCCCGGACTGTCTGCCTCGAAGAGAGGCCAGCGAGCCGATGAAACCACTCGTTCAGTCACTTTCGCTAGCACCGAAGAGGACCTTGTCTTATTAACTACAGTGAATACGCAGGCGGCAGTCAACCAGACAGGCAGGCTGCCAAGATAGTCAAGAGGCAGAGTCTGGGCAAGTAACGACGAGAACGACTAGTGTGACCAGCTAGCTCCCCGGATCCGGAGAGTCGACGTCTTGACGACCTTTGCCACGCTGCTCTTTTGCCCGCACAGTTTCCCCCGGAGGTCTCAGTCTTTGCCACACGACAGCACGCGCCGGGGATAACGGGATTCTGGACGAGCGGCTAGAGCGGGTGTTGTTCCGGGGGTTGTGCTCCGGCTGCTTCAAGATCATCATTCACGTCTCATGTGGGAAATGGATGGTCAACATGGAGAGTGACAAGAGACAAGAGACGTGCCGGATCGAGTAGCTGGCCACCAGATCTGGCCAGGCCAGGGTCCGAGGTATATCCCGCACACCACCATTCTCAAAAGTGTGAGGTACTTCATGAGGTGGTGTGGTGGTACAGGGCCTGACTGAGTGAGTGAGTGTTTCTGCCCCCGACATTAAGCATACCTGAGTGGCTACTGACGTGCTTGGAACGGCGGAAAGGGCTGAAATGGACTGGCACGAGGTTTGTCCTGTAAGGCTGAGTCAAGGAACGAAGAGAAAGAGAATGGCGCCGTTACATAGCCTTGGTTGCTTTCAACGGCAAGGTAAATAATGTCCCGCCGCATCCGCCTGCCCATTGCGTTTCTGCCATGATGCCGTCGAGAGGGTTGCCAACCTGTGCATGTTTCAATATGCAGAAGGAGGACTTGAAGGCCATCCGCCCATCTTTTGGCCGTGCTGGTGGGACAGACGCTTACGTGATGGGCTGGTGCCAGGCCGGGATGTGTAGGGAACTGTACATTGAGCTGAATGGAAGATTGCGTGAATGCCGTTGGACTGCGATGGGTCTTGTGGACAAAAGTGGGGCAGCCGCCGTCAAGAACTCAACATTGAGACAAGGCAGAGAAAGAAAGCACCATCCAAGGCAAGCGCAAGCTTACAATGCCGAGTGGACTCTACCAAACACCGAGGCATAATCGCGGACGGACTCGGCCAGTCTCATCCACAGCCTCGTTCAGTCCAGTCCTCTCGCTTGCTTAGCTTCACGATGCAGTCAGTGCCATGGAAAAGCAGACGCCGACCAAGGCGATGGATTGATTGATTGGTGGCCTGGCCCCCTTGTCCGGCATCTGCCACCCAAAACGAAAACAAGCCGGGCATCCAGCGTCGTCTTAGTCATCACGCGGTCTGCGGCCCAAACTCGGGATTTGGTACGGCGGCGTTTGCTCGCTCTTGCTGTGCGTCTGCTTTTTGCTTTGCTTTGCTCGCTCGTTCGCGGCAAGCGCCGACTCATGTTGCTGTTTACGTCACTTGCACTGGCAGGGCTTGGAAGGAAGTGGCATGACATCTTGATAATCCGAATCTGCCTATCTTGTGTCGCGGGTGATTTTTTTCCTTCCTTCTTTTCTTAAAGAGAACAGAACTGTCCGATTGCTTCGTGAAAGTATCTCGCTTTGCTGATCTTTTCCTATCCTCAACATAGAACCACAGCTGAAGCAAGCAGCCAACTGAGCTGTCGCATCTCTCGAAACACCACCTCACCTTGCACCCGCCACGCCCCGTTGAAGTGCGCAACAGAACCCCGACGTCAGCCTTTGATCAGATCAAGAGAGCGCAAGACTCGGAGAAACACCTTGCATACAACCAACAGCAGCTGAACCGGCTGATCCTCCTCTTGTCGATTGCAGCTCGTTGCCGCCCACTTCACATCATCTCCCTGCCTCGAAGCACACCCGCTGCAACCAACCGCCACAATGAAGGTCATTAGCAAGGAAGAAGAGCAGGCCCACTACAGCGCCGTCCTCAAGGGCGGCTTCATCGGTGGCTCCGTCGGTCTGGGCGCTGGTCTGGCTGGTGTCTTGCTGGCCTCCAAGCGCTATGCCGCCTTTCGCAGCCTCACCATCCCCTTCCGTACTTTCCTTGTCTCTTCGGCCGCTACCTTTGGCGCCATCACAACCGCTGAGCGCTACAGCATTGCCTTCCAAAGGGCCAAGGACCCCATGAACTTCTACAAGGATGAGACACAGCGTGCGCTCGAGTCGGCGCGCCAGTCGGAGAGCGAGATGCAGCGCTTTATGGAGTGGGGCCGCCAGAATCGCTACACTATTGTGACTGTCTCCTGGCTCGCTTCCATGGCTGTTGCGCTGGGCATGGTCGGCCGCAACAAGTTCCTCAGCACGTCGCAAAAGCTTGTCCAGGCTCGTGTGTATGCGCAGGGTTTGACACTTGCGGTCCTGATTGCCACAGCTGCCTTTGAGACGAGCGATGCGCGCAGTGGCAAAGGCCGCTGGGAGACGGTCCTGGTTGTCGACCCCAACGACCCCAAGCACGAGCACCTGATTGAGAAGAAGGTGCACAAGGAGGAGTATGAGGGTCAGGACCTGTGGAAGGGTAAGTTGATTCTGGTCTCTTTGCAGTATTACTTTGGAACTGTGATGCTAACAGATTTTGTAGACATGGTTGCTGCCGAAGAGCGCCGTCTGCAGCGCCAAAGAGAGGAGCGCGAGGCTGTCGCTGCCAAGCAGGGCAAGCCTGCCAAGTCCTCCGCCACTCCCCAAACCTCCTCCAACTAAAAATGCGACACATATAAACGATAGAAGAAAAAAAAAATGAAGCAACAAAATAGCGAGAATACGGATTGCATCAACAAGGCGTCGTTTTGTTATTGAGATTGATGCCAGATGACAAGGCACGACTCACTTATATATCATAGACCATGTCTCTGGTTCGGAGGTTGGCGACCAGGGAAAGGAAAAGCAAGCTGATTGAGTGGTATGAGGGATTTTCATAATTGGGTGTTTGGAATGGCGTTGTTCTATCGGAAATACCTGATGCCTTTTTTTGTTTTCTCTCTGCCTTGGTGGTAATTTATTCTGCTTGATCGTTGGTGTCGTTGGTGGAATGCGGATGATATTCTACACTGGATCTACCATCATGAAGACGCGGAAAGATAGAAATGTGTACAAGATATACACCAATGACAAATAAAAGCACCAATACCGTCAACGACTTATACTGGCCGATATTACAAATCTTTGAGGTATACAAACAAGAGGCACTCCGCATACATAACCCTTGAAAATATAATAACGACGTGCGGTGATGTTTCTGGCGCTACTGATAGTGTTGTCCTTGATGAAACTCCATGATATATACATGTGTATATCTCGTACACGTCACTTTGACAAAACAACCAGAACAATGCAAAAAACAATAAAATAAAATAAAATAAAAGGGTATCAGCAACCGTACGAGCAGGTGGTCATAATAACAGTAACAAAACCCAATGTCACTTCGCTTGTACTTGTAAACCGCAAACGTGAAGGATCTCCAGACAAGACCCATGCTTGGCCAAAAGAAGAAAAAAAGAAAAAAAAAACCACCACATCAGTGTAAAATCGGTCGACAACGATGATCTCAAACAAAGTAGCAATGCTCGTCGGGTCGCTTTCGTTTCGACTCACGCCATACGGTCCGGATCCTTACAATGTCGCTGGCGAGTTGGATCCCTTTCTGTCTCCCCCCCCCCTTCTTTTTTTCCGGTTTTTTTTCTTTCTTTTTTTTTCTTGCGTTTTGTTTTCGTTGGTCTCGTTTCGTCATTCTTGGTTTTTTTTCCTTCTTTCTTCTCTTTTTGATATTATTGAGTCTGCTTGCCTGTTTATATTCTTCATATACCATAAGTAATCTCTGGATAGATAGATATTTACCATAAGTAATAGCCAACAGCCACCAAACAACCAGCAAGATAATCACCATCATCATCGCAAACGACTTCCACACTTGCCCCAGCCAGAAAAACATCTACACGTCAATCTGGAAATGGCTAATTTGCGAATAATACGCGTGCACGGCCATCTCCAATATCCACACATCCCCAAACACCTCCCCGCCATCAAACCCGCCAATCGTCAACAGTCGACTGTCATGCAGCACCGTGCCATGGTACCCCCTCCCACTCGGCGGGAGTCCATACACGCGCCGCTTGTCCCATGTCATTTGCACGAGGTTGAGCAGGAGGACGTCGTTGGAGTACTCGCTGCCGTCGTGCCCGCCGATGACGAAGAGGTACGAGCCGACAATCGTTGCTGTGTGGGAGAGCCGGCGAAAGGTGCCGGAGACGGGCGCTGTGCGCCATTGTTGCGTTTCAATGTTGTATACCCACACGTCATTGAAGCATTCGCCGCCGTCGGAGCCGCCAAAGATGATGAGTTTGCCGTCGACTATGTTGGCTGTGTGGTAGCCGCGGGCTTTGGGGCGTAGGTCTTTGCCGCTGCCCACGCCGGGGGTGGGGTTCGAGGTGTTGTTGGGAGCGGGATTCGAGGTGTTGCTGGGAGATGGGGCTGTTGGTTTGCCGCCGCTGCCACTGCTGCCGCCGCTTGCGCTGGTATTAGAGGTTGCTGAAGAAGGTCCGGACCCAGTCCCGCTTCCGCCTTCGAGAGGACTCGAGACGAGTTTCCAGCTCATTTTCGTCAAGTCGCTCACGTCGAGGCGCCAGATGTCGTTGAGGGCGCGCACACCGTCTCCACCGCCGAAAACGTAGATGCCATTCTTGTACAGACAGGCTGTATGTGCGCGGCGCTTGGACGGCGCGCGGTCGCCGAGCACGCGCGGTTTCGTCCAGCGGAAGTTGACCGTGTCGAGGACGTAGACATCGTTGTAGTATGCTGGGCCGTCTCCACCGCCAAATATCACGAGTTTCTTGCCCACGGCGGTGCATGTCATGGCGCGCAGTGGGACGGGGATGTCGCCTGATACGTAGGGCCGCGACCAGTGGAAGGCGTCGGCGTCGAGGACGTAGAGGTCGTTGAAGCAGGCGCGGCTGTCGCAGCCGCCAAACACGTAGACGTTGGAGCCGATGATCGTGGTTGTGTGGGCGCGCAGAGGCGGGTGGCCTTGGCCCGAGACGGGGGCGCGGGACCAGTACATGCCGGAGGAGGGTGCTGAGGGTACGTCGGGGTCAGCAGAGGGCGAGGCGAGCGGTGGGAAGGGGTTGTAGGTGGCTGCGATGGAAGCGTGCTTGGTAGAGCGGTTCGTCGAGGAGCGCTGCTGGTTGGCGCTTGGGTGTTTGGACGAGGTGGTGACTGTGGTGGTGGTGGTGGTTGTGCCGTTGGCAGCGGCTGCGTTCGTAGTGGTGCTGCTGCTTGTTATGCTCGCTGGTGTGACTGCTGCTGATCCTCCGGACGACGATGCTGGAGCGCCTGGTATTGGGGCTGGTCTGGCTGCTATGGCAGATGTTGAGCGCAGAGCTGGGGGTCTGCGATTTCCAGACAAGCCGTCCTTGTCCCGCCCTAGTGACGAAGGAGGTCTCAGAACTGCGTCCGTGGCAGACTGGTCGGCCGGTTCCCGCACGCTCCTGAGTTCTCGGGGCGCTCCGCGCAAGGTCGAGGCCTTGGGCGAGCCGGTGTGTGGTGCCGCAGGAGGCGAGGGGTTGGGTCCGGGAGCCACGGTCGCGGTCGTGGAGGCCGCTCGTTGGCGGATGGACAGGTCGGAAGAGGAGGGTTTTCTTCTCGAGGCAGCAGCGCTCTTGGAGGCCAGGTGGCCTGGGGTGTGGTTGCGCGGTATGGGAGGGATGGAGTCGGTTGCAATGTCTCTGGCGGCGAAGGAGGAGGTTGGAACGGCGGGCGGCGAGGAGACGGGCCCTTGGAAGGAGGCAAGGGTGGGTGCAGCAGTCGCGGCAGCGGGCGAGGACGAGTACGAAGGACCCGAGATCTTCTGAGAGCGGATGATCTTGGCCCTGAGAGGCGAGGCCTGGGAGTCGCTGATGATGTCGTTGGGTTGGGCTGTCGGATCAGCCATCGTGGACGGGCGCCGGCCTCGACTTCTTCATGAGCACGCGCCTGCGAGCGACGCTTTGCACAAGTCGGCTCAATCGGTCGGTCGGTCGATCGATCAGCCACGCGAGCAAAGGGAGCGGCAGGCGGGAGGTGTGTTGGGACGGTGGGAGTGGGAGCGGGAGTGGGAGGGGAGGAGAGGCTGGAGAGGTGAGATGACGGAAGCCAGCTCGCGCGAGACTCGGAAGTTGGCGTTGGAGTTGGAGGCTGGCCAGCAGTTGCACTGTTGTGAGGCACCCAGTGTGCTGTAACTGCGCTGGCTGTTAGGCTGGGCCAGGCCTGGACCTGCCCATGCGTCGGCCCCTGACAGCAGGGCTCCCCGCCTGCCCAGTGCGTCTGGACCGTTGCGCCAGGCGCCTGTGATGGCGCGGTTAGCGGTACCTGGGCGCTGCAACTGCAGGCTGTTTGGGGCAGTCTACAGCCACTGATTGCTGTCTGACTGCTGCACCGTAACAAGCACCCGCAGTTGCTTGGTTTGACTGCATTCTTCAGCCTCGGATCTCTTGTTACTTGATGTGTCATTATTATGAGAGACATGGCCCGCAGTTTATGATGTACTGTCCACACTGCAGTAAGCATGCCATATGAGCCTAATGCAGTTGGCAATGCAGCCAGGCTGAAGTGCAGATTCCATCCGTCCGTCTGCTGCTTCTTTCAGCCTCGCCTGACAGTGGAAGTCCACAGCTGCAAGGCCCACTTTCGATCAGAGCTTCTAGCGCCTCCAGCAGGGCTTCCAGAGCCTCCAGTGCTGCTTGAGTAAAGGCCGCCAGCCCCACACTCAGCTGCTGGCTGGCTGGCTGACTGGCTGGCTGGCTGCGGGGGCGCCAGGCCAGCACCAACAGCTAAATGCTAGGTACTCGAGTATGTACTTACCAAATGCTGCAGGGACAAGGGGAGGGGGGGGCAGGCAGGCAGGCATTTTTTTGCCGTTGGAGCTCTGGGAAGCAACTCATAGTACCAGAATCTGTAGCCCCTGCCTAAAAGAGACGCAAAAAAAGTCATCAACCAATGAATTGAGCCCTAGCTCATCTTCCAGTATCCTGTCTCCGTATTTTCCCATATCCAGCCATCCAGCCTTGTCTTCCTCCGTCCAAAGTACCAGCCAAATCACCACAAGCCACATCTACCATGGACCCTTCCGCCAGCTCTGCTCCGGCAGCAGCACCACCACCAACACAGCCTTCCCAGGACAACCAGCACGGCACCAAGCGGCAACTCGACGAGCAGATCAACACTGATGCTGGCGCTAAGAGACCCAGGACAGACGCTCAAGATGCTGTGCCGGATGCCCCAAGCAACGCAAACGGAGGCGTGGTGACCGAGTCAAATGGAGTGGCTGAATCTGCCAGGCAGCTTGCTGCTGAGAGCAAGCAGAACGAGTCTGTGAAGGAAGTCCAAGCCAAGACGATTGTTGATGCTCCCGTGGCAGAGACACGCGGACTGCCAAAGGGCACGGCACCTATCAAGCAAGAGTAAGTCGAACCGCACATTCACATTGTCCTTCTCATTTGACCGTCCTGCTCATGCCACTCCCAGATACCTTGTCAAGGTCGCAAATCGCATCGTGGAGGCTGATGGTGCGGTGGACGACGACGCTGCAGAGGCCAAGACGACAGACTCGCGCGACCGTGGTGGCGATGCTGGCGGCGACAAGAAGAAGAAGAGGAAGGGTCTCAACGAGAAACGAGACTTTGGTCGCTCCCAGGATGCCAAGGGTCTTTGCTACTCACGCGCAACCTTCAACGAGAACTCGCCCGGCGAGTGCAGATTTGAACGCGACGGCAAGCGCTGCAATGTCCACCACAACATCCGCGAGTACCTGGCAGAGGGCCGCCGACCGGATCTCGAGGTCTTCAGCGGACAATGCCCCATTTACGAGGTCTCAGGAGACTGTCCAATGGGCTGGAAATGCCTGTTTGTCAAGTCTCACTCTGAAGAAGTCACACATGAGGACGGCACCAAGGAGCTGGTCTTGCTAAAAGACCCCTCTCGCAAAAAGACGATTATCCCGGGTGAAGAGTCCTTCCCAGGCACTGTCAACAACGTCCCTACACAAAGAAAGATCGAGCTCTCTCGCAAAAAGTACGACTTTTCCAAGTCGCAAGCCTACGTCCAGTGGCTCGAAAAGGACAGCGAAATCATGCAAAAGATCTTCAACTCCAAACAGGCAGAAGGAGTCAGCAAAACCCACGACCAAAAAGTGCAGGAGTACCGTGCCGCCTTTATTGAACCTCCGCTGAAGCCGGCAGAGAAGCGACGAGTCTACTTTGGCCGCGAAACACCAGTCCTCGCTCCTCTCACCACCCAAGGCAACCTGCCATTCCGCCGCCTGTGTGTCGAGATGGGCGCTGGTCTGACATACTCGGAAATGGCGGTTGGTCTTCACGTGTTGCAGGGCCAAAAGCACGAGTGGGCGCTGTTGAAAGCCCACGAGTCCGAAACCCGACCTCCACGCTTCGAGAACCCCAGCGCCGCTCCCTCTGGCTACGACAACTCTCGAGATCTCAAGTTCGCCGCACAAATCGCCGCAAACCAGCCTTGGGTTGCTCTCAAGACAACCCAGGCTCTGGTTGAATCCCTTCCTCACCTTCGTCTTATCGACATCAACTGTGGCTGTCCCATCGACATGGTCTTCAAGTCCGGTGCCGGCTCCGCCCTTCTTGATGCACCCGCAAAGCTCGAACGCATGATTCGCGGCATGAACACTGTGTCGGGAGAAGTTCCCATCACTTGCAAGCTCCGTCTGGGCGTCAGAGACGGCAAGCCAACAGCGCAAAAGACGATTGAGCGACTGGCTTTTGGTGAATCCGAGACAAGTAACGCAATGGGTGCTCCGGGCTGTGCGGCTATCACCCTGCACGGCCGTTCACGACAGCAGCGCTACCGCTCCGATGCAGACTGGGGCTACATTGCCAATTGCGCCGCAATGATTCAGCAGTACAAGAAGGAGAAGGCTGCGCTGACCGACACAGTCCGCGCTCCCGATGACAGCACCCTGCCCAACGGCGGCAAGATGTTCTTCATTGGCAACGGTGACTGTTACTCGCACGTTGACTACTTTGACCACATTGACAATGCCCGCGTGGACACTGTCATGATTGCCCGTGGTGCCTTGATCAAGCCGTGGATCTTTGAAGAGATTGAAAAGGGCCAGTACCTCGACAAGTCGGCGAGCGAGCGTCTGTCGTACATTGAAAAGTTCTCTCGCTATGGCATAGAGTGCTGGGGCAGCGACGAGATGGGTATCGGTGCCACGCGCAAGTTCCTGCTCGAGTACCTCAGCTTTACGCATAGATATGTTCCTATCGGTCTGCTCGAGCACCTGCCTCCCAAAATCAACGACCGTCCGCCTGCATACCGCGGACGCGATGACCTTGAGACGCTTCTTGCCAGTAATAACTTCAAGGACTGGATTAAGATTAGGTAAGTGTTGCCACGAATGTGGTTGTCCCTTGACTGGCAGTGACTAATCATTTACTTTGCAACAGCGAGATGTTCCTTGGACCTGCTCCTGACGGCTTCAAATTCGAGCCCAAGCACAAATCGAACGCGTACGAGGTTGAAGCTGAAGGCTAGAAAGAGCCAGATTTGGCGGTCACTGTCTTGGTCTGGATATAAGAAAGACTTGTTATCAAACTGCTTACTATTTGCGTCCAAACAATACCGAAATTATGGAATCACCAGCCACTATTCCATCCATATCCCCCGAAGCTTGACTCAAGAGGCCAGCACCTTCTCCCGATGAAGGAAATCCCTAAATCCCTTGCTCATCTTGGCAACCTGCTTCAAGTGTCGGTCCGCAACGCCAACCTTTTCCAGACCCTCGTCCAACGCCTCCGTCTCAGCCAGCGCAACCGCAGTCTGCAGCGCATTGCGGATCTCTCTTCCATTCCAATTCAGCGCAGCCACCTCGCTCTTCTTTCCATCCTGCTCCAAAACATAATTCATCGCACTGGACAGAACCGCCACCTTACCCTCACTATCCCTCTCCAGCCGCTCAAAACTGTGGGTCCAGATCTTCGCCCGATCCTCATCCGCCAGCTCGCGATAATACAGCGCCACATGGATGCGGCTCTGAAACGCCGGATCAATTATCTCGACCCGGTTCGTTGTCAAAAACAAGACACCCTTGTAATACTCGAGCGCGCGCAAAAACACACTCACCAGCGCGTTGCGCTCCAGGTCCTGCGTTGTCCCGCGCGCCTGAAGGTAGATGTCTGCCTCGTCCAGCAACACGACGGCGCCATAGCGCTCGCCCAGCGCGAGAAAGTAGGCGAGGCGCTTCTCGAGTGATGGTGTGGAAGGCCCCAGGTCGCCGCTTGTTAACGAGACTAAGGGCCGGCGCGTGAGCTCAGCGACGCATTCTGCTGTGCATGTTTTGCCAACGCCTGGGCTACCGTGGAGGAGGAAGATCCTGCCTTGACCTTTGTTGCGGATGAAGTCGTGGGGCCAGGGTGAGACCACGGTGTCGTCATGGCTCTGGGGTTGAGGCTTGTTGCCAGAGGTGCTTGCTGGTGCTGCTGTTGCTGCTGGTCTAGCGAATTTGCCAGTGAGGGCCTTGACCGATTGCTTTACCTCTGCATCGAGCACGAGGTACTTGAAGGCTTCTGTATCACATTTCACCGCAGACAAGTTCGCCAGTCTGACATAGCCCCAGCTCCGATCCGAGAGCACCAGCGCAGGGACGTGCGGCGAACACACGAGGAAGTAGAGCTCGTTGGTAGGCGCAGCGTCCTTTTGCGGGTCGAGGTGCTCGAGGTTGGCGAACGGGCCGGGCTGGTGCCACTGCTGCCCAGGATTTGAGAGACTCCGATCCGGGCTATTGCTGTTGCTATTGGTAGTGGTGCCACGGTTGTTGCACGCGGCACAAGTACACCGCGGGCTGAACTGCGGCAGCGCCTGCGAATTGGTCACTGGGCCACTTTCTTCATTCTGTCTTCTGGCTTGTCGTTGGATAGACTGCGGTTGTATGGCTAGGTGCATGCTCGACATTGTCATTGGGTTGTGAGACTGGTACGCGTAGAGTTCAAAGCCTTCTGCGTCGACTATGACGCGGCTGTTTAGCTGTTGGGCAGACATGTCAGTTCTTTGAGTTTCAAACAATAAACGTCCTCAACCAACCAACCCTCGGAAAGAAAGCGGAAAATGATTGTGGAAGACCGAAGGGGGGGTTTTTTTTTTAAAAAAAAAGGGAGAAAAAACAACAACAACAAAAACCAACCCCTACCTGTCAATGTCACTCAGTTCTATATATACACAATGCAAAACGCAGCGTATACATAGCACAG
>KZ678659.1:0-30501 GCA_003019895.1 Coniella lustricola
CTTGCAGCAAGGCACGCGAGGACGGCGACGTCCTTGATGGCCATGGTGAGTCGTTGGTCTTTTTTTCTTTTTTCCTTCTTCCCTCTTTTTTTTGGTGGGGCGGTCAGGTACAACAGACACTAATGTTGGTAGGAATCGACAGCAGCAGGCAGACGCTCGGCACGTAATGATGTGCTTTTATGGCTCTGCTTCGCGTTCAAGCAAACGATTGCGGGACTCGCGTTCCTCTTTCGTGCTTCTTCTTGATCCTCCCGGCGCCGGCTCAACCGCTCACTATATCATACATGCCATGATCAGAAAAGCACATCCACAGCCAGCCACACGTGCAGATGACTGTCTCATTTCCCTTGACCCGGATCCCTCCCGCATGATTTTTTCCCAAATCGAACCGGCTTGTTGCGCCCCGATGATGGGGTGAACTGCCGACGAGGCGTGGTGTGGGACAAGGCGCATCAAGACAGAATCGGAGACCTCAAGGAAGGCCACGAGACGTTGACTGGCGGGTCCATGGTCATCACTACACACCCAAGAAGTCATGGTGCGTGTCGTGTAGATTGAGGGCGGCGGCCCGGTAAATGAAGTTGAGGCATCGGCGGGTGGCGACGTTCCGTTGTCCAGAAACATTCATCGGCTTGGCGAATCTCGTCATGAACAGCGGTTTGTGGTGTCCAGAGCACCGAGGCAGGTAAAAGTTCCTTTGGGAAAAGGTTGGAGCATATAATTAATTGTCAATTCATTGGAAGAAGCTGGGGATGCCAGGCTTGCTGGACATTCCGTGTCCATCTCGTCCGCCCAAGTCTTTTTCTTGATATTGCGGCTCGGAATCGACCAGGTCACGATACACGTAGACAGTTTCCGGTCTCGAATCTTGATTGATTCGATTCCTGATCGTCATCAATGCCACTGCTAGCATTTCTCACAGCTCCAAACTGAAAAGACAGTCCACCAGCCTCGCATACAAACGACGACGTGTGCCCAATCCTCTTCTCAAAACACTCAGCCCAGATCAACACGAATGGATCACTTATAATCTGCAACGCATCGCTTTGCCTGCGCCCCATCACACTCTCACAGAGTCTGATCCATATCCCAAAACAAAATTTGCAACAACTCAAGGCTGTGCTGCAAGACTTCCTCTTTCATCTCCAACAGCCTCAGTTTCAATTTGCTCAGGTAATCTCATATTCCCATCTCACACAACAATCCAGATAATTCACTACCTAGGTACCTGCCTAGATACTCAAGTAACTTGCACACTCCAGACAGATATCCCCAAACCTTGTTTCTCAAGGATACCCTTGCTTTTTGCTTCGAACCGTTCACCTCCAAATTCCCACGTTCCTGGATCGATTGATAACTCAGCAGCATCCCCGTTTCCGAGACAAGACACGGGGAATGTCCTTGTCCGCCAGACTTGTGAGCTGTTTCCTAGTAAACGGCACGGCACGGCACGGCACAGCACGGTACGCTTCGGCACGGACCTTGTCCTGAAGTGGCGGGGGCTCCTTGTCTATGTTCTGTCATGTCAAAGCATTTTTATAATTCTAATTGACGATTGAAACCTGACATGTGCTTGGCTTATATCGGGCCTGGGCCTGGGCTTGCAGATTCGCTTTGCAGATTCGTCCAATGGGACACAAATATCTTTGGTCGATGGACTGTACGTTGCTATCAACCTGAACACTCTGACGGTAATATGGCATCGCCGACTAGTAGTTCAAAACCTTGGTCTTTTCCATGGCACAAACGCTCGTGCTATCAGCAATAATACAACGGGCTAAACCGTAGCCAGGCTAGGCACATTCTTCATTCAGTTACCAACAATCTCTTTCGGAACAAGACAAGAAAAAAGAATAGAAATGGTATCTGGCAACACATTCAAAAATCCCATCAAAAAGAAAAAGAAAGAAAGAAAGAAAGAAAACCCCGTTCTGTGTTACCGGCTCTTTACGTCCGTTACCGCTGCTGAATTTGAGGCAGCAGCGACCTGTCCTCCAAATTCAGCAATAACCTCATCCAAGAAAACATCCCACTTCTTCGCCCATGCAGCATGTATAGAAGCATACTCTTCGCGAGACAGGCACGAATGCTGCAAGCTCCATTCAATAAGCTGCTTCCATCCGTAAAGTGTCATGTCCGCTTTGCCGATCATGGCCTGGTAAAAATCGTGCGATAATGTGGAACTGAAAAGAACCAATCAGTATCAATAAGCAGCCAGAATCAATACCATCAAGATCTTTTTTTAGTGGGCAAAGGGAAGCAGAAGACATACTTGAATAACGTTCCGTTGTCGCTGCTAATAGTGCAATGCACATTATTCGCCAGCAGATTATACATGGCGTGCCCATTAATCCTCGGCGTTAGTCCGAGTACCTCATTCGATATCGGACACAGCTCGAGGCACACATTATCTTGCTTCATACGCTCCATGATGTATGGGTGTCGAGCGAGGGCGAAGCCGTGCCCGATCCGCTTGGACTTGAGAAGGAGCGCGTCCAAAAGGTTGCTGTCCGTTTCGGAGCCCATCTCCAGCGTTTCTCCGCAGTGGAATAAAAATGGTATCTCGACATTTGCTTCCTGGCAGTCTTTTTGGAATTGCAGAAACTCGGGTACGAAAAAGTTGAGCGGTTTGCCCTTGCCTTCCTCACCGACAAGATCAAATCCTACAGTGTGGTCAGTACAAAACGCGTCAAAGAGACAAGCACATGATAGGCTCTTCACTCACCGGCTATCCATTTTGGCCACTTCTTTTTGAACTCGAGACACTGTTTCAGACCATTCGCAACCTTATCCTTGGGATACGATCTGGGACAGCAGTAGATAACCTTGAGCCCGCCAAAGTACGGCCCCGAATTGGCCGTGGCCTCCGCCTGGAACTTTTCGTACTCGTCGATAATCATCTCCATGATTCCAACATTGTCGATTTTGCTCGTTCCGTCATCGGTCCAGACCTGGTTTGCTTCCATGAAATTTGGCCGAATCTCGGCATACTGAATATTATCCGAGACAAAGTCCTCCAAGCATTTGCGTGTGTACTGGCGGTAGGCAGATTCGTAGTTGAAGAGTCCTTTCATCATTTGCGTGCGCGTGTTGAACTCTTCCCATGCGCCTGTAACCGTCTGCAGCATGTTGTGTGCTTCGTCTTCGCGAAACACCAGCTTGTCTTGCAGCCAGGTCATGGCATCGACATCCTTGCGGTGTTTTGGGAATTCTGCGAGAAAGTCTTTGAATTTTTGCGCGCCTTGCCGGTCTTTGTAGGCTGCGTCAAACAAGTTCCCCGTACTTGACGACTGGGCCATGATGGAGAATTGGAGTTTCGCGCGCTTGTAGTTGTGATGGCTTGAGTCATCGATAAGTGGGAGATCGCTGGTAATGTACATTTGCTCCTGGGTGCCGGCAATGTCGAGCAGCACATTTGGCTGCAGGCAGGCGTTGAAATGTATGTGCAGATGGGCGCCCTTGGGTACCTTTCTGGCGATTTTGAGCATCTTGGACTTGTCTATCAACGCCTTGTTGGACAGGAAATGATCACCGGCGAATCTGGAGTGCTGCTGGCCATTGAATCCCTGGCGCGTTGGCTCGACGGCAAAAACATTGTCGGCGTCATCGCGCTTGAGATCCTGAAGAATGCGGTCGACCGCTTGCTCCTTGGCCGTCGCGGTGCTCGCGAGGCGGTGCTCGAATCCCAATGCCCTCTCGCGCTTCAACAGCTCATCGCGCTGCTGCTGGTAGGCGGCAGCCGTCGTGATGGCGCCTGCTGTTGCGGTGGCTGCAGAATCGACCCTGGCATCGGCGATCTGATCGAGGGCTGTAACTGTGTTCCACTGCGGCGATATGTCTGCTGCGTCTGCTGCTAGTGGTGTTGCTTTGGACTTTGGACTCTTGTCCATATTGCTGTCCCCGGCTGTCAGTGAGACGAGGCGCGAAATGTGGATAAGAGGATTGATGGGGTTGTATTCACTGGTTTGGAAAGATGACAGAGGCAAACGGGCTCTGTTTAAACCTTTCCTTGAGACTCGGGCTCATCTTCCTTTTATTGATTTTTGGTGTTGCTGGTGCTGGTGCTGCTACAAAGATTCCCCCGTCAACGGACTAATCGCGGGTGGATTCCTGGTGAGAAGGCGGAGATGCTGCACCGCCTGCACCGCCTGCACCAACGAATAATGGGAACAAGGACAGTCTTAGGAGGGGTGTCTTCTTACTGTGCTGTGCGCGTCCTTTTCCTTGGGCCTCTCTCGTCCCAGCCTCTCTCTCTCTCTCTCTCTCTCTCTTGGGTGGGAATTGAAATGGTAGTAGGTGTAGCAGAACGCAACGAAGCAAGAGAAAGAACAAGTCGTCAAGATCTGGATCTGGACAAGACGGATGAAGTGTGGGAAGAGCACGGTCGATTGATATCGGAATCGCAGACTCACCTCAGCAATTGAGATTTGGCAAGGAAGGTGGGTGATGTTCAGCTCAGGTACCAAGGGTACATGGGGTACTTCATTGAGAGGCTGGGGGATGGGGACGCCTGTCGACGGCGCTAAACCAGCAGCGCTTCAGTTGTTGGTACCAGAAGTACAAAGTAATGCAATTAATTCATCAACAGAATCCTTCCAGTTCCCCAGGTTCCCTTTTCCCACTCTTTGCTCCCTCCCCTGGGCTGCCTCAAGTCTTGGCATTGAAGCTGTCAAGTCTGGCCGACACGCTCCATTTCCACCGTTCTCAAAGTATAATAACAGCGGCGCACAATTCATCAGCCACGAACTCTTGACAGGATTATCTGCACCGCCTTCCTTACCACATTTTCCTTATAGATATTCTCTTTTCACCATAGTCCATGAAAATACTCCCCAGCAGATGCAAAAGAATCCAAGATTTGCAACCCGCAAGAGAATTTTTATAATTTCGTGTGTTGTAGGTTCCCTTTGGAACAAGGGGCGCCAAACTACAAGAGGTATATCGTAAAGTTTCAGTGGTTGCCCAACTCATCCATCTCACGCCTTGTCCGCTTACTGGCTCGCTCAATTACACCACGGCCATCCCCAAGTCAAGAAAGTAGACACGAATACCCATGACAAACACACTTACACACTTGCGCGCACGCAGACAGACAGACAGACGGACAAGACGAGGAAAACGAGACAAGCACCAGCACCAGCACACTACAACAGTGCGAATGACCCTGCTGCTAACAACATACAAGAATTCATGTTGATTATGGACTCGCAATAACAGTCTCTAGATCAGTGTCCGTCTGCGTGACACAAGGCTTGATTTTGTGTGCATGTGTAGATGCAGGTCGATGAAGCCATTTAGTCCTCCTCCATGGGGACCTCCTCCTCGTACTCCTCCTCCTCCTCGTCAACACCAGCATCCTGGTACTGCTGGTACTCAGAGACAAGGTCGTTCATGTTGGACTCAGCCTCTGTGAACTCCATCTCGTCCATGCCTTCACCAGTGTACCAATGCAAGAAAGCCTTGCGACGGAACATGGCAGTGAACTGCTCGCCAACACGCTTGAAGAGCTCCTGGATGGCGGTGGAGTTACCGACAAAGGTAGAGGACATCTTGAGACCCTTGGGGGGAATGGAGCAGAGGGTGGTCTGGACGTTGTTGGGAATCCATTCGACAAAGTACGACGAGTTCTTGCTTTGGACGTTGCGCATCTGGTCCTCAATCTCCTTCATGGAGACCTTGCCACGGCTAGAGAAGTTGACTGTTAGCAAACAAAACAACCAATACAATATCGAGGCCAACTTACAAGATGGCAGAGCATGTGAGGTAGCGACCGTTGCGGAAGTCAGAAGCAGCCATCATGTTCTTGGGGTCGAACATCTGCTGGGTCAACTCGGGCACGGTAAGAGCGCGGAAAGAGTGGGCGCCACGGCTGGTCAGGGGGGCGAAGCCGACCATGAAGAAGTGGAGACGAGGGAAAGGAACCATGTTGACGGCCAGCTTGCGCAAGTCAGAGTTGAGCTGACCGGGGAAACGCAGCGAGACGGTCACGCCAGACATGACAGCCGAGACGAGGTAGTTCAGATCGCCGTACGAGGGGTTGGACAGCTTGAGGGTGCGCATGCAGATGTCGTAGAGAGCCTCGTTGTCAATGCAGAAGGTCTCGTCCGAGTTCTCGACCAGCTGGTGGACGGAGAGAGTGGCGTTGTAAGGCTCGACAACGGTGTCGGAGACCTTGGGAGAGGGCACGACGGAGAAGGTGGCCATCATGCGGTCGGGGAACTCCTCGCGGATCTTGGAAATGAGCAGAGTACCCATGCCGGCACCAGTACCACCACCCAGAGAGTGGGTGATCTGGAAGCCCTGCAGGCAGTCGCAGCCCTCAGCCTCGCGACGGACAACGTCGAGGACCTGGTCCACAAGCTCAGCACCCTCCGTGTAGTGACCCTTGGCCCAGTTGTTTCCGGCACCAGACTGGCCGAAGACGAAGTTGTCGGGACGGAAGAGCTGGCCAAAGGGACCGGCGCGGACGGCGTCCATGGTACCGGGCTCCAGATCGACGAGGACAGCGCGAGGAACATACTTGTTGCCAGAAGCCTAAATCATGGGAGGAATATCGAGCGCGTCAGTAAACAAGTCGCGTCATGCCAGAATGTGTAAACAGCAACCGCTCGTAGTTTTGCGTTGAGGAACATACCTCGTTGAAGTAGACGTTCATGCGCTCGAGCTGAAGCTCAGAGGTTCCCTGGTAGCTACGCGGCGGTCAGTACACACACAAGATCCCCCCCCCCCTTTTTCGCGTCGCGGTGACTGGCAGGAGATTATACGTACAGACCATTGCTGTCGAGGCCGTGCTCGCCAGATATGGTTTGCCTAGAGTCGGATGGTCAGCTCGAGAGCCCTTGCACATGCAGTCATTATCGTCTCGTCTCGTGTCGTCGTGTCGCAGTCGAGGAGGCAGCGGTATGTTGTACGCACCAGAAGGCAGCACCGATTTGGTTACCCTACGTGATAAGATGTCAGTCGATTTGGTTTTGTTGTTTTGAGACAGCTCGATAGCAACCCAAGCCATTGGGTAGCTAGCATAGTTGGGGTCCGGGCCGACTTACGCATTGGCCGGTCTGGAGGTGAACCTGCACGTCGAGAAAAACATCATGTTAGCATACTATTACGCGTTGTCTTGGCATGTAGGATGAGCTCCAAGGGAGAAGATCGAAAGAGTCCAAGTGAAGTCAGTCGTGATAGTGGAGTCGCCGACATCTCAGGGGCAGGGCAGATAACGAGCGAGAAAAAGGTGAGGAGAGGGAGGGACCAAGGCCCAACGCCAGCACCGCTTCGACGCGTCGAAGAAGGAGGGGGGGGCGCCGTTGGGTAAAGAGCTTTTCTCTGGCGAGAAACAAGACAGAGGGGCAGCAGGACTCACAATCTCACGCATCTTGGCGGTTTGAAATGGGGTCGAGAAGGCGAACGTGAGGGTATCTGGAGGTGGTGCTGGTGTGGTCGAGGAGAAGGCAAGACGGGAGCAAGGTTGCTGCTACGTGTTTGCGAGTGGCAGATGGGCGAGATTGGGTTTCGAGGCGGGAGGCGGAAAACAGGAGCTCCAGGCCAGGCCAGGCCAGGACGTGCAATTGGGAGCGCTCAGGCTCACAGGCTCAGTCAGGTTGGCAACCAACCAGGTGGAGCCCCGCCAAAACAGCTGCTGCCGTCCCCGGTTTGTTGATTTTTGATTTGGGGAAAGAAGCGAGCAGTCTACAGCCAATCACCCGCCTGCCTGTCTGCCAGCACGAATACAACAGTGGGGCCCTGCCCTTTCTTTTCGCTGCAGTCCGCACTATTGGGAAAGTCTTGCCCCTTGGCGGTGAAGCAGTCAGCAGCCTAACAGCCTGTCCTAGCACCCAGCAATCCACACACCACCCGCTATCAACAAGAGGTTACAAGCGGCCTCTGCCGAAGGGGACCCCCTCAAGCAAAGCTGCGTTCCAGGGGTACCAATCAAGTGATCGACCGTCTTTTTGAATCTGACTTTCTACTATATAGTAACTCACTTGCAATGCTCTGGGTGTACCCTTGCACCTACCCGCCGCCATCTCGCGTGTTCCTCGAAACGATGAACCGCATTTTGATGTTTTCGCCAAAGGAAAAATCACCTTGGAAGAAACGACACATATGTTTTATGCACCGCACAACAACACTTGTCACATCAATATATGGTCTGACATGAGTATTGTCTAAACATGATCAATTCCACTTTCAAGACGCCTGAGAAACAAGACACGCCAGCCAACCTGCCTCGTGATTATGACCGTAATGCTGGCACTACCAGATTGATATTTCGATATCCAGCTTCCAGATAGTCAGAACCACACTGCTCTCGCTTCTTCTTTTTCTTCGGCTTTTCCATTCTATATCATCAGCACTAACCACCAAATTAAAATTCTGTCACATCCCGTTCGTCCCGCTCCGTCACTGGGAAGAGTCAATCCAAGGTTGTAATTTAGCGCGCGGCAAAATCTTCAAAATGTCCCAACCGCAAGGTAACTTTGCTCGCTGCAACCCGTTGGACCAACGGCAGCTTGTTGAGTCCACAGTTGCAGATCTACCACAATACTAGTAGTATTGAAATCACACGTACGAAATGGTACACGAAACACAACAACAGAATAATACGGCTGACTGATAGATATCACAATGACAAGCATGCACTCACCTTGACGTTTTTTGTTTTTTTTTGGAAATAAAAAATTGCTTCTTTGTAGCTTGCAGGCCTGAATCTGCCTTGCGCCCATTCCGTTTGATTTGGTTTGTTCTTTGCAATAATCCAGCCTTCCAAACCTGGCTTCAATACCCTAAGAAAATCCCCAGTGCAACTGCACACCTTGCTTTGTATAAAAAGGCTTTTTGTTGCATTTCCGAATCCTCCCTCCGTTTGCCCTTGGATGGTATATCTGCTTGTCCTTCCTTTTTTTCTTTTGCAAGTGTGAAAACCAGAAACAATATTGTGCCTTGTCCCCCTTTCAGGAGGTCTGCTGGCAATTCCCAGTACTTATCGTGAAAGTTTTTGCTTCCCAATCCCATAAATCAAGCAGATCTTTATGCTGCTGCCATGCTAGAAAAAAAAAAAAGCATTTCTGTGTGTACAGAACCACCACAGGGTTGTGCCGGGTTTTGTTTCAGTCGCCAATCCCTGCTTTGCTATGCAACGGTAGGTGCGGATCGAGAAAGCAGAAAAGGAAGCAAATCAATCGGTTCAGCCTCGAATATTCGTACATATACATGGTTGCCCAGTGGCCCATGTCGTCGGTAGGCGCTCCGACAATAAACTTTTTTTTTAAAAAAAAAAAAAGATGCCCGGGTTCCGCTTCTGTTGGGCGGATAGTCAAAACATTATTTGTAATATTGGTTGTTGATGATGTCAGTTGACTGTCATCATTTGCATCCTCAGACTGTTCGAGTCCATCGAGGTTCGCGGCATGGGAGAGTGACTCTTTTGGCTCTTGACCAAATGGCGTGGCGAACCTTCTTCGGGACCAGAAAAGACGCGCGTAAAAGCTGGAGTTTCGCCGCGTCTGGTCCTGTCGTTTCTCGGTGTCGCTTGCGGGCTCATCGTAAGGAGCTCCTCCCGGCGCACAATATCCGACAAGGCGTGAAAAAGGTTGCTGGCGCGCTTTACAAGCTCCTGGAGGCTGTTTGTGTCGAAAAACAGCTTGGCATTGGACGGCTTCAGCGGTGACTCTGGCACTCGAGCGTACATGGATCTTTGGTGCTCCATGGCTGCAATCACGGAGGAGACGACGGTTCCGTCGGGCGTGTGGAATTCTCTCACCCGCTCTGGTGTCCGAGGAGTGTGAGGTCGGGTGATTGGCGGCTCCAGAAAGCTGTTGCCAAAAATTTCGTCGTCTGGTGAAAAGACGGATCGTCTCCGAGTGACCTGTCTCTCCTTGACAACGGCGTGCTTTGAGATCTCGGGCTCACGGCCGTTGGAAGATTCTTCAGATCGATCTAGTATGGAAGCATCAAAGCCCTCGTCGAGGAAGCGCTCCTCAATCATTGTTGGGTCAAAGTCGGAGAAGCTGCGGTCTGTGTCGCTCAGATCCAGTTCTTCCTCGTCGGGTGATGCTAAGAGGATGATTGTCTCTGCTTGCTGCCAGAGAGAAGCGGCCTGACCTCCGAGAAGATCCAGCTGCCGGCCCCGCCAACAAAGCCGTTTCAGATTGTTGACAAGCAGCGACAGCTCGCGGATCTGACCGGAATGAGCCTTGACCGTAGGCTGTGTAGCTTGAATCGAGGGCGGCACGCGCATGGCGAGGGGTTTCGCGTGGCGTGAGCTCGTGGAGCCAGAGAAGCTGGGTTCCCCAAAGTCAAAGTCATCGTCCCAGTCCTCGCTGACATTCTTGTTGCTCATCGCCCACGTGCCAAACTTGGCGATTGTCTTGGCACTCTCTTGTGGGTCTTGCTGGACGACCGGCACACTCTGGCTGCGGATGTGGATAGGCAAAAGCTGTTTGCGATTCGACGACCGTCCACCGCGCTGATCCGTCTCCTGCTTGCCATGTGAGGTTCTAGGCCGGGAGAATCCGTCGTCGTTGAACTCATGGGACGGTTCGCTCCAGTCAAATAGGGTGCTGGTTGGTCGTTCAGTGGGACTGACAGTTGTGTACGCATCAGAGTTGCTGCCGCTGATCCTGGACAAGGCTGTCCGCAACTGAGGGCTTGGGCCTCGGCGAGAGTTGAGTGAGCTTGTGGGCGGCGAGAGAGGGTTGCACAGAACCTCATCGTCGTCCTTGGCCCAATCATACTCATCATCAATAGTGTCCAAGGACAGTCTGGGTGGGTTTCGGTCGTGCATTGAAAATTGGTACCTGGCGACATCGGCAGCTCGAATGTCGACATCACCATTCTCATCAGCAATGCGAGGTCCACGCATGCCGTGCATGGGCGTCGACGATCCTTCGTCTTCCTCGAGGATTCTTGTCGTGCCATCCCATGAGTTTCCTAATATCTCCTGGATTGACAATCTTTTCGTCTTTGTAATGCCGGGTACAGCAGAGAAGGATTCGTCAAACATGGTGTCGAGTGGTGTTTCTGCCATCCTTAGCCTGTTGGTATCAGTAGTCCGGAAAGAATCAAACAGCGCGTCACTCTTGTAGTCTGTATCATCATCCCCAGATGCCAAGCCAGGCACTGACATGTCAGAGCCGGCAAGAGTGGAGGCGCCTTCCTTCGACACGGCTCTGCTATGCGTCGGGCCAGGCGAGCCTAGAGGCGCAGTTGTCGGGCTGAGCTGAGTGGGGCTATATGTCAGCAGGCCCGCAGATGGCGGAGGCGACGACGAGCCGAGCCTGTACAAATCTGCCTGGAAGGTGGAAAGTCGTGACAGGGGGGGGATGGGAGAAGGACTTTCACGTCTTTGCACTTGATGTATGCAAACATCAGCCTTTTGCGGCCGAGGAGCGGATGTGGGCGGGGTGAAGATTTGTCCCAAGCCCAGTCGGCTGTTCTCGCCAGACGGGGCAAGACTTGGAGTGCCAGATAAGGTAGGGTCAGGTGTGTAGCGCCGGGATTCCGTGTAGTCTTCTGACGGTCTCTTGGGTCGACGCAAGCTACTAGCTTTGGCTCTCCATCCAGCCGCAGGCTTGAAATGTGTGGAGAGTGACCGACGTGCTCTGCGACTCGACGTACTTTCAGAGGGCTCTGACAGAAGCTGGCTGGAGGTGCGTGGACTCTGCTCAGATGGAGCTGAAGCTTCCGTCGTAAATGATCGGTCGAACTCGGACTCGACGGTCGCTGATTCAAAGTTGGCATCTGTGATTGTCTGGGGCTTCATCAAAAAGGGCTGGTGGAAGCTGCCACGGCGAAGCCGAATTCTCATCCTAGGAAGAGGGTAGTCCGTGGAAATGCTACTGCTGCTGCTGTCGATGCTCGGAGCCATCCTATTGGCTCGTTTTATCGTCTTGACTCGTCTCATATGGAAGAAGGACGTCCAGTTGGCAGGCTGTTGGAGTCTCAAAGGTGTGAATGCTTGTCCGGTAGTAGAGGCACGTGGTCTCAATGGCCGCTCCATGGAGGATACTGTGCTGGCAGCGTCAACGTTTGGGGTTCTTTGTGACTGCTGGACAGTGGCAGATCGCTGGTGACTCGTAGCGGGCCGCCTGAGGCTTGCAACATCTGACTTGGATTGGCGTCTAGCAAAGATGCTGCTGCTGCTTTCATTACTGGCCCCGAAACGTTTTGTCAACTTGCTTGAGATTGACGTCGTGGGCGCCAAGGAGTTGGTTGGGGACTTGATGGCTGATGCCCCCGAGGTTTGTGAAAAGGAGGTGGTAGAGTCTGGTCCGACACTGGATCTGGGGCTTTCTGGCGGCTGCTGTTGTGAACTGGGCCGTAGAGACAAGCGTCGGATCCACGAGCCGGTGGACGGAGATGCCTCGCGAATGGTTTCGCTTGCGTTTGCAGCAGTGACATCTACTGATCGTACGTATGACTGCCGCCTGCCTGACAGCTTGAGTGGGCCAAGTTGTCTCGAACTGGCTACTATTTGCTGGTAGTCGCTGGCAGGGTGAGAGTATAGTGGTGAAGGGCCTGGTCTGTCTTGGCTAGGACGGGCAGGGCTTGTTCCTGGTCGAGACATCAAGGGTGGTGTAGGAGTGCCGCGCGAGTCTTCGAAGGTCATGTCGGAAACCCATTTTTTCGACAAGGGCGAGGAAGGCCGAGACGGTCGAGGCGACTGCGCGAGGTTCGTTTCGAGAGGTTGACCAAAGACTAGGCCAGTAGAAGCTGCGGCAACAACGGTGCCAGTCCCAACCAACTGTTGGTGGAGCGTAAGTTTGAGTTAGCCGATAAGTATCTGAAATGCAGTCCCCAAAACTCAAGGTATATACGCCAGAAGCAAGCAGTGAACAGCCAGAATCGCCATTCTGTGGAGCAGGTAACAGTGGCGTTTGAAAATACAAGCGCAAGGCTTTTCCACACCCTTGGTTGGTGTTCCCATGTAAACATGCACCAATTGAATGAATTCGATTGAGCGGTTCCATACACTCGCGACGCCAAAGTATTTGTACTTACGCTAGGGACTGCTTGCATCTTGTCTGGAGCAGTTTATCTGGACGCGTCCAAACGGTCGTCGGAAAGGGGCGGGGCTGAAGGGAATCGGGGGCTCGCAGCGGTCGTGATTGGCATCGTCATGGCATTGTCCCACGCGAGAGAAGAACGGTACGGCCAGGCGAGCAACTCGAGGGTGGGGGGGTGAAGGGTCGTGATGCGTTTGCAGCTCGATCCAACGCGCTTGGTCTGTCTGCTGCAGCCAAAAAGGACGGGCGCAGGGCAGGACCGATGACAAGAAACGGCGACGGCGGCACCGAGGCGGGGGAGAAAGGTAGCTAGTCGCTAGTAGGCAGCCAGGTGTGCAGGCGGTGCTGCAGCTATGTCGAGTTGTTAGCGGCCAGGAACTGACGATCCAAGGACGACCCACAGACGAGGGCTGTAAAACAATTCGACTTGGACATGTGGAGCAGACACCGCAGGCAATGCTGCAAATGCAATGTGCTATGATGGGAGGATGTTTTGGGGGCTTTCTGAGGCAAAGCAGTTGCACTCTCGAAATTGGTCGATCCGTCAGGGACAACAGGAACAAAACGTCGTTCTTACGGGGTAGGCGGTGAAGGAAGCAACGGCTTGCTGATGGGTTCTGTTACTCTTTGTCGTTGCTGATGTACTTGTCCTTGTTGTTGTTGTGGTGGTGGTGGTGGTCGTCGTCGTCGTCGTTCTTGGAGGCGACAAGCAGGAGAAGGAGGATGTCCAAGCCTGAGGGTCGAGATTAGAGATGGCCCTTGCAGTCCCAGGAGGAGAAAGAGCGCAAGAGAGAGATGTGTGGAGGAGGGAGGAAAAGGCGAAGTGAGGCAAGGATCGAAGGAGGCCAAGGCACGGCCCCGCGATTGACGGCTGGCCACGAACCACACAGCGCACGGGGAGGCAAAAACAAGGCCGCTCGACGGGAAAATAAGAAAGAAAAAAAAAAGGAAGAAAAAAGGGAGGAAGGAAGAAGACGGCGAGGATGGTGTAGCAGCGCTCACAAGACGAGACGACCGAACCTGGGGAAGAGAAGGAGAAGAAGAAGGAGGAGAAGGAGCTGGCAAGCAAGAGGCAGCTGAACGAATGAGAGGGGGACTGGGATGGGAGGTGAGGATGTGAGAGGTCAGGGATGGTGGTTCGCAGCATGGATTCCATGCTAGCAATAGCAGCGGGAGGTGCCTACGCACCTAGATGTACAGAGGCTACGGCGCTGTGCTGGAGGTACCGCAACTGGGGAGAACCAGCACCACCCAACCAAAGTGGCCGCACTGGGCTGGGCTGGCGCAACGCAGGAACGAGACCCAAGCAAGAACCGAGATACCAGGGTACACGGCCAGTCGCTGCGGGCCTGCGGCAGCAGCAAGTACCCACGGCAGGTCTGTACGATGCAAGTACTTGGTGCAAGTACTTACTTGGATGGTGAATTGGAGTGGGGACTCGTCCGACCCGATCAATCCTGCAGCCAGGACGTGCGGACAGCAGCTGAGTCTGGGAGCACTCGAATCAAAAGTAAAGGCACGACACGACACGACAGCGACGACACGACAGGAGACGGCCGCGGTTGAGGCTGCGGCTGCGGGCTGCAGATGAGATGGCGGGCGCGAAACGTTGCGAGGGAGACTGGACGAGACGGCGGGATGCCTGGCGGGCGGGCGGTCGAGGTCGAGGTTGAAGGTCTGACTGAGGTTTGAGGATGTTGTGGGTTTGGCTGTTTTGTGTGGCCCGTGGGCTTGGGACTTGGATGACTTAACCGACTTGAACGATTTGAATGAGTTGGCTGACAGGGCAGAGCACAAGCGATCGCAAGTGATCGACAGACTGGGCGAGATCCGCCTTGCAGCCCCGAGATGCCTCGCTGAGCAAATCCAGAATGATGGAGTCCTGCCTCGTGCTCTCTTTTTTTTTTTTTTTCCCCAAGACAGGGCGCATTGGGACTGTCAGATTGTGTATTTGGCAATTGGCAAGCCTGGAGATCTGGGGCGAGCAACAGTTGGATTCCTTGGCCGGTTGCTCGCCGGCGCCCTGTAGTCCGGCTTGGTAGGGAAGCCTGGTCGGCCTAGGCGCCAGCTGCCAGGACCACGCCAGGGGGCTGCTGATACCGCATACCGGCATACCGTAGCCTGGCGATGCCACTGCTGGTATGCAGTAGGAGGCTAGCAAAGCGCGGGCCCCAGGACTGTCTAACACAGTACAGGATACCTGGGCTACGGGCTGCTGCAGCGGTCCCAGGCTGGGAGCGGGCGTGTTCTAGTGACTTTTAGCTTTATCAGGCTTTTGCGGGCAGCCACAAATCCCATCTTTTGCCCCCACTGGCGCGGTGGGAAAATGGGTGGAAAAGGTAAGTTGGATTAGCTTGCGTAGTGTCCTGCACTAGTCACCAAGAACAAGGCCGGCCTTCCTTTCTTTCCCGGCTTTATATCCTGGGATGCTGGGCTTGCTCTCTTGGCTGCCATTGTGTGATTCGAGTCAACTTGCGATATAGCTTGTATAGCTCTACTATTCGTCGTGTCGTCTTCTTCCAATAGATTCGCTCTCTCGCCCAGTCCCTCTCGTGCTTCCGACCCCCGCCAAAAGCGGACTTGGATGATCGGAGTGTCGCAATGTAGCAGTGCCAAAAGGTTTGGTTTCAAGTTGGTGTGTAACGGCAACTGGCTGGCAGCGCTTAAGCAAGTACTGTACTTTACACCAAGTACTCTGTGGTCAACAGGGCTAGTCTCGGCAGGGGCAAAGGAGGCTAGCCACTAATTACTGGCCAGATTCTAGGGAAGGGAACATTGATGAAACCCTGGAGATTAGCGCAAATGCTTAGAGGGCGTAGCACAGCAGCAACCAGCGACCAGCGACCAGCAACCAGCATCGTGACAGCAACCAAAGCACGCCAAAGCAAAGCATCAAACAAGTCGAGGCTTCGCAACGAATCAGTCAACACCACACGCGGGCCGTTGGCGCGACAATTCCATTCCTCACTGCCGCCGCAAAGGGACAGGGAGACGGGGACCAGCTCGTGGGCTTTTGATTAGCCCAATTTGCGCTTCTCTTTTTCTCAAAAGATTATACATAGTACTGATACATAGTGCCGATACATAGTGCCGATACATAGTCGCCCACGCTCTCTTGGAACACGGACTGGCCCGTGTCGAGCACTTTTTGCATTTGGCACCTTGGGCAACCGAAGCAAGCGAACGAGGTCAGCAATCTATTTCATCGCTCATCTGTCAATCAAATCAGCCGGGCGACAGGCTTGCAAGAGTAGATATCCACGATGTTGAAGAGCAACCTTGGGAAGCATCGCAGGGCGAGACATGCCATGGATATGGTCTCCTTCTCCCTTTTGGTCTACTCTTCCTCACATGCACACACACACACAGTCTCTCTCTCTGTCTCTCTCTGTCTCTCTCTCGCCTGCGTCTCTCGCCTGCAGGTGCGGTGCATTGCTTGCTTCACTACACTATATAATTTGGATCACCCATCATGCGCGCGTCATGCCATGCGTCCAGCACGTATCAGCATGCAAAGTGGTTTGTGCGACCTTGTCCATCGCCATCGCCGTCGCCGTCGCCATCGCGACAAACAGCAAGGAAAGAAAGAAAAGAATTCCTGCTTGGTTCGACACAACAGCCACACCACCAAAACAACTTGTGCATCTACTTCCGTCCAGCGCTAGCGTGCAAGTCCAGTGGCAGATGAGAAAGTGAGAAGCGCTAACTCATTTGCAGATATTGCTGGGCCACTACTACTACCACTCGCGAACAATAAGTGGATGGTGGAAGCGCTTACCTACAGTCGTGCCTTGCCACACACATACACACAACTACAACCACAAACAAACTCACACCACCAGGGCATTTTCAACGCTAGCAGGGGCTTCCCCCCCGTCAAGCCACGCTCCGTCCGCCGACTCGGGTGACGCCATTGATGAGTTGGCAAACAGGGTCTTGTGTTCCAGCCTAGCTAACTACTTGGTACTTGGTATTTGCTTATTGCCGACCTGACTTGGTGTAATATGCCGAGACTCTGTCTTTTGTCTGTCTGTAAAGTAGTGCGTGGTTGGGACTACGTAGTACAGACATACTCCCAGAATCTCTGTGGAAAATAAAACTCCAGCATATACTATAAATCTTTTATGGCCTGCCAGGCCCAGGCGCACGCCAGGGCAGGCTAGCCCTTGCTTCGTGCAAGACTTGCGTCCCGTGAGTGAATCCACTCCCCCGACAGCCTCACTTCACTAGGACTCAACTGCCTGCCTGCCTGCCTGCTAATTGGCTCACATTCTATACGGAGTGTTTGTAAGTACACAAAGTCATTGTTCAAGCGGCCTGGCCGAAAGCTGGGCAGGATATCCTTCGGCCAACAACCGGGTCAAGCTAGGAGAAGAAAAGGAAGCAAAATGAATTCTTGATGGACTGGACCGGACTGGGTAGACTGGCAAACAAGCATGCACCCATGCGCGCAAAACTTACCAGAATAGATATATGAACACACGGTAAGTTGATTGCGCCAGCGTACTGTACTACAGCAGGTGATAGGCAGCAGAAAAGAAGGGCTACCAATCGACTTCAGCATACCCTCGACCGCAGCTTGAAACACTAGAAGAAGAAGAAGAAAAAAGAGCCGTCGAGTCTTCTTCTGCTTAGAAACGCTCGCATCTACTCAACCCAGGAACCCAGTCATTTGTCCAGCCTATAGAGACGGGGCGGGAAAAAGGGCTGGCCTGGGCTGGCGGGCTGGGCTGGCGGCAATCACAATCCCAACGGGCGGGCGGAGGGAAGCTAAAATAAATTAGAGCAGCTGAACGGTTCATGCTTTTTGGCTTCGGATTTGCTTTGGATTGGGTCTGTCCCAAGGCGTTCTTATTTGCCCATATGCTGTGTCCAATCGATGACCATCTCGCATTTGGTTCCCCGATGTCATGCTCGAGGATGGGGCCTTGAAGAGAAGCAGGTCCCGGCTTACTGTGAGAGGTTGGATGAGTCAATCGCTAGGCTAGATCTTTGTACACTATGATATGCCCACGTTTTATGATTGTCAGGTGGAAACCACAGCAACATAGTCAGTCGCTCAGTCGTTGCTGTCCGGTACTTGGATTTCGCCCTTTGCAGAGTCTTTGACGTATCCAGTAGCTTCTGCTCTCAGCGCCATTACCCTGACGATTGGGGTTCCTCCAGGGCTTTCAGGTCCAGTCTGTACTATGTATGACCTGCGTGCGTGTACATAGCGGCACTCATCGAGCTTATTGCACGTGGACGGAGCCAAATCTGGCCAACCTAGGGAAATATAAACACCAACGGAACTGGCAGACCGAACCTGCTGCATCTGAGGTCTGCTGCTGTGTCGTGTTCCTGACAGTAGTAATAGTCGTGCGACTTTTTGGCATGTCTCGGACCCTGCTGCTGCTGCTGCTGCTGTCGTCGTTCGCTTCTCCCTTTCTTTCTTTCTTTCTTTACATCTTTACATCTTTACACTGCAGTACAGTGATGGCGCGAGTATCGTGAGCGCAGCGCAACGCCGTGCATGTAGTACAGTATCAATACCAAGTATTCTATATTTACTAGCCAAGTTCGTATATCAAGACAATTAATCAATACGCACCCGTGTGCCGGAGCTCGCGCTCCCATTATCGGATCAATCGTTTGATGGTATCGTAGGAGGTCACTAGGCGGGTTTGTTTTATGTGGGCAAAAAAAAAAAATCGCTTCGATCTAGTCTTGACCTAGCATGAAAGTACATGTCTGTCCAGCTTGGTCCAGCAAGCCACAATCCTGCACTTGCCACCTCCTACCAACGCGATACAACTTCAAAAACAAGCAAAACAGCATGTTTGGCGTATATTGTTCTCAAAGAGTCAAAATGCATGTCATCGGGGTGGGAGCGGATGATAAGTGCAATTGCAACCCACACAACCACACTACCACTGCCTTTTGACTGCTCGCCCTCACCCTCACCCACCCACCGTATTCCCTGCTTCAGGATTCCCCAGATTCGATCGACGATCACATGTTCTTAGCGAAGCGCGGATGTGTGTTATGAAATATTCCTTGGTAATAATTGGGCCCTCATACTCTCGTCTTGTCATTCTGACACTGATACTGTAGGCATTTCGTATAAACCACAAGAGTTACATAAAGTCCAAACAACACAGGTGGAATGCGAAACAGTGAAGGTCGAAAATCCAAGTTTTTTTTTCATTGGTATTGTTTGGTTGGTGTCAAACCCCTCAAGTTCCAACAAGGCTCGTGCGATGTTGACTTGAACTGTAAGTACAAGATGGACAGCACACTGTAGTGCGTGCGTCCATACATCATAGTCATGCTTTACTCCGCCTGTCCGCATGACCCAGCCACCAGAATAACTTCCCACTTTGGCCCCGAGTGGCTAGAGCAAGACGCTGATTGGCTGGTACAGACCGAGCCTTTCCTACCACTTTTGGAATCTCTTTTTTGTTTTTTTTATTTTCCTTTCCTTCCAGTGCAGTACCACCACACATCTCGCCAGGATTCCAAGTGTCGAAAGTTTCCGTATGCGGACTAGGAAGTCATCAAATGATCGTCGTTCTTGCATGGAAATTGTATTCCAAAAAAAATAATACGTCGCAAGAGATTTGGCGGGTGGGGATGGTAATGTGAGGTTAAACGAAAGCGTGAATCCACTATGTCTTTGTCAAAGTAATCCAAAGGTGGTTTCGGCCGATGACGGGGAAAAGCACGGCGCTGGAAGGGCTCGGATTGGGGTTGGTCAAGAGTTTGGTGATAGGATCGCCATTCTTCTTCCATCAACTCCTCGGAGTTGCTGCGGGCGTGCTTTTCATATGGCAGTACATACACGGACTGCACGTAATCATGGCCCATAGTATGTACTATAGTATGTATCATTTGTTCCTTATTACTTGCAGTGACGGCGACCCACCGATCACATTCCGAAGGCTGCCGGTGCCAGGCCTGCCTTCGAGGCGCCTGTCTACATACCACACAATTTATCGATATACACTGCTCTTTGTGCTCAAACAACACTTTTGCCATCTGCCAGAGGTTCAGGCGAGATCCATCCAGCCAGCCAGCACACGAACAGCTCACTCCAATCGAAACACTCGCAAAAAAAAAAAAAAAAAAAAAAACCCACCCTTGCCATCGTCCTCTATTGTGGCTTATCCAACAACCTGGTTCTTTCCATCCTTCCTTCACCTGTAGCACAGGTCCGCTGTTCCTCTCTCTCTCTCTCTCGCGCACAGACCTCCTCTTGATCCTGCCATACGCCCCCGGCGGTACTTGACACTATGTACAGTATGTGACCCGAGGCTGACTCCTCCTCGTATTGCTCCATGTCCTTGTCATTGTTCTGTCTTTTTGTCCCTCCCTTGTTCAGCACAGATAATAATCACTTTGTATGTGTGTACATACATACTCGACTGGCCGCCTCTCTCCTTTTTCCCACCATACAAACGTCTGTGAGTATTTGGGGGAGGGGGGGGGCCCAGGTTTGGTTTGCGCGCACAGACTGCAACGCGCGCGAGAGAGAGAGAGCAAGGGGGCGGGATTTTTAGGATTGTTATTTTATATACCTCATTAATCTTATTCATCTGTTGTTAGTTAGATGGTTTACGTGGGCTTTTGGTACCGAGCTGCGTAGGGTTTTTTTGAGGGGGGGGGGCGTATCATCTCAGCGATTTGCTTCTAGTTGCGGCTGCTTTGCTTTGCTGCCCTGGCCCTGCACTTTGTAGCATCTATACTATGTATACACGTCTGCATTTCAGAGTGATCACAGAGCCTTGGATCTGTTGACAACCCAACAACATCCTGTCGGTCGGACAATGTCTCTACTTTTTCCGAATGTGCACGCTGCGCCAGTAACCAATTACAGGTGAGCTACAGCTACAGCCTAGTACGTACTGGCTAAAAAAGCCCTCACCTCCGCAATCTCGAACCTTTCCCCGCCTTTGAAATGGGAGTTGCGAGTGTTTCGGCTTGGTGGGGCTCAAGGGAGGTCACTACATACATAGTACTTGAGCAGGCCAACCTTTATTTGCTTTGCCCAGCTTGTCCTGGGGAGGAGTCTGGAAAAGTTGGAGGCTGGAGAGAGCCAACGACTTGATTTGAATAGCGGAAATGCATTGACTGGCATGGGCATCGGAGGGTCGGTCGGACGTCAAGGGAGCGACGGCGGGACGTTCAAGCAATGGAAAAGCGAGACTTGTGCTCTGGCCTTAGACAATTGGCATTGCAATTGGGTTAAGCTTCTTTTTCTTTTGTTTTCCACCTTGATTCACTACATTCAAGGATTTCTTTGCATTGCCTCTCCAATCAACTGATATAACTGTTGACGGGAACGAGTATACACGGGAACGGAAGAAATACGTCAAAAGTGTCTTGGTTCGCCTGCTATGTTCTCAACTCAGCGATACCCAACTCCACGAGGGGAGACATCTGGACAATGCATGACACATCATGATATCTTTGGTCTCCGTGTACAGCTCCAAAAGACGAAAAGCAGGAAATTATCCGCGACTGCTGCACACAATTGTACATGTCAAAGACTGCAATTGCACGCAACGCACGCAGTCAGGCAAAGGCAACGCAAGGCAACGCAAATGTACGTACGCACTGCATTGCATATATGTCCGTCTACTGCGCTAGACTGGAGCCCTCTTTCAGTCCCCTTTTCCTTTAGGGTCAGACGAAGATTCCCAAACCAAAACAGAAACCGTCCCCATCATCGTGGTCGGAATCAGAATTTATCTGTGGCGATATGCGAATGTACCACGCATACAGGTATACATACATGTCTGCTGTGATACGTCACAGGGAGAAGCAAACCAAAAAGGCTGGAGGTTGTGCATATCTTGGTAAAACAGTAACGGGTCCATGAGACTGTCGTCACTCTGTAGTCGAGGTATCACATGTCATTCCAAGGAGTCTTGGTTCATTCATTCTGTTATATTTGAAGGGATGCTAGCAGAGCTGTTGTCATGGTGTTTCTATCAGAAGGAGTCAACAACTTCTCAAATCATACCATTTCCCACTCCTACTATGTATCTTGATATGAAATTCTATTTGATGTTCGCCTATCCTGCAGACGGTGAATCTAGAGTTGCCGGTAGCCGCGCAAGTACAGATACGACCAGCAATAACAATGAAATCGTAAATGGTTGTGCCACACCATGGTGAAGACAATACCGACAACCAAGAAGCTTGTTTGGCCACAAATGTCAAGATTCGTCTCGTCTCATCGGTGAGCCTTCCTGTGCAAACACTTGAGTTTCTTCCTTGCAAAGCAACACCAGAGGTTAGGCAAGTGGTGTCGAGTTTTTGGTCTGTGCTACATGACCCTATCTCCGGGGCACTCCACAGCATGATACGCCCCGTAGCATCCAGTACGACCTCGTTGTGCACACATGTTGAGTATCACAATTGCGAGCCCTGTTTGCAGATTCAATAGCACCTAAACGGTTACATTAGTATCTTGCCTTCATGCGTTGCTTCACGAATGGAGAGTCTTTTATATGCAGCACTCTTTAAACCTGAGAGCGTGCTGAAACATATGATCTTCTCCCTGATATGTCCTGTTTTGATGATTGTTTGCGTAGGCCCAATTGAGTCTTCCTGAATGTTTTGGCAGAAATGCAATGATGACGTTGACTCACCTATCTCATGAGCATTACCAGGATGTCACGGAGTATTTGATTCTGTCGCCCTATCCTCTGCCACAGCAACGCCAACTCTGGCCATGTAATCAAGGGAAGTTAACGAGTCGGACCGGACGTCAAAGGTGAGGCTCGCTGGTTCGCTAAATGATCGCTTGAGCCAGGGGGTGGAAGTCGACCGCCGATTTGGGCGTTTTTCCGGCTCCACTACCAAGGCTGGCAGCTTGCAGTTTGGAATATAAGGTTGGACATGGGGAAATGGTTTCTGTCTTCACCGAAATAATGACGAGACAAGACCATGGAGTTGGCTGCTGGCGTGTGCTTTTCGTTGTCTCGTCTTCTTCCGCATCAATGCCGAATGCCAAGGTTCCAACTCCCTCGGATGCCAAAATCTTGAAATGCTAGCGGTCAGGTAGGCCAAGGGGTTCCTGTCGGACGCCACAGTTTGCGATTACAGGGCAAGCCGTTGGCCCCGACTGGCAGATGTTGACAAGCAACAAGATGCTGCCACCCAAATTACAGGGCACCAACGAAGCATGCCAATGGTCATTGTGTAGCGTCGGTGGTGCGGTGGTACCGCACGTACAGGCCAGGCGATTGTTGATTAAGGGCGCCCTGGTGTCAAAGAGGCAGCGGGAATGCTCCGTAGGTGACAGCTGGCAAGCAGCAGTCACCTGTCACAACGAAATCGTAATCTGCATTGCGTCGACGGGGATACAATGCTGAACAGACCAAGACCTAGCATTGGTCAATTGAGCCTTGCCTGGGCGGGTTAGTGCTGCTTGGTGGAGATGCAGGTAAGATGCTCCATGTTGTACGGTCTTTGATCCATCGCAGCCAGGCCGCCACTACCACCACCACCAGGCAAATATTTGCAACGTACTCGCAGGACGAAGTCCTTGCCAGTTGTAGGCAGTCGTGCCTAGTATCAAGTGAGTCTAGTGCGGTGTAGTGTGTTGAGGCCACATGAGCAGCCAGCTTGTGTGCGCAGGGTTGGTCAGCACAAAATATCGTACCATAGCAAACCATATGGCTAGGCTGCCAGGCGACAGTGGTTGACAACGAGCGAGTAAGCGTCGACCGACCTCGGGCCGTGCTGGAGATCTTCCTCTAGGCCGAAATTACTCGGACTGGGCCAGAAGCTGGACTCCACAAATGACATGTAGATAGAGTTTGAGGAGGCCAAATGAGAGTACACCGCTCTACATCCTTTTACCACACCCAGGCTTCACTGACCAGGCATGTTGGTTTGTGCCAAGGCCTGGCCTGGGCGTGGGGTCAGCGACCGAATATCCGGCAGGTTGGGAGATCAGGGAGATCAAGGACGGAAATAGTAGCGCATATCTGCAAGCCTGCCATCCTTTAGCAGCACACCGGAGCCAGGGAAGGACAAGAATGCAACACTGGACGGCGGGCCAATCAGCAGGGCGATGCGCGCGGCCGCGAGGGTGATGTGTGATGGAACTGTGCTTTGCCGACGACAATGGCTTCTTCCTCAGCCAGCGTTGGTTGCGGGCCACGCCATCATTGGCGTAGAGGCGACGGCGCAAGCTAGATTGAGTGCGGCTGCGCGCGACGAGGCTCGGCTGCCGGAGCTTGGAGCTGGAGCTGTATTTGCATTGTCCTGTCTGTAGGATGGCTCGTGGCCTGCGCAGTAACCGGTGTGCCTGTGCAGAGGTCCATAGATACGCGTAGAGCATCAATGACATTGTCGTTGCGGAACTGGGCTGGCCGGCTGGCACAATGGCTCATCAGTGGCTGGCTGGCTGACTGGCAAGGCTGGTTAGCGCTTGTTGAGGATCTTTCAAGGGTCCAGCCAGCGCGGCCACGAGCGACCAGAGTGTGGTAGGACAAGCCAGGACAGGCACAAGGCGACGACGGTTGGAGGCTTGGAAGCAGCTGCACGCAAGCACTCGAAATCATCAATCTGAGGAAGTCGAGCAAGACGCCAGGCTGCGGCAACCATGTAATTCCAGCATTGCGCCCGATGGCGCAACGCCATGTCAGCCAAGACACATTGCTGCACAGCGTCGATAGCGGCCGGGCAAATCAGCGAGGAGTGTGGTGCGGGATCGACGAGGAGCAGGAGGAGCAGACGCGTCCTGGTGTTGTTGTTGTTTTTGTTGTTGACGCTATCGTGTCGTTGGTGCGTGATTGGAGGCGACGGTGATGGTGACGATGATGCTGCCCACCCACCAGAACTGAAGCGACAACCACAGCGCTGGGTTCGCCAATCGAATCGGCCTGTAGCCGCACGCAAGGGCCGATGCCAGCCCACTAGTCCTCTTTCAGACTAGCGTCCAGTGGGGTACCACCTTCTCAAACTCAACCCTCAACCTCACCCAACGACGGCCGCCGCTGCCGCAAGGCTCAGTGAGGCTATTCGCAACCTGACGCCCCATCACAAGGCTGTCGACAAATCCCAGAGGCAATATCCAGCATCTCCACTAGCTGCACAGCCACCTACGCAAGGCTGCAGCAACCATTGGACCCGGACTGGACGATACAAACAGCAACACGAGCTTCTGGCTGGATCCAACCATTACACAGCCTGTGAATCGTGAATCAGAACGGACATCGTCATCGACTCGAAGCCCCTGAGGCATCAGCACTCGACCGTCGAGACATTGTTCGACAAGTCAACTCAGCTCGCACTGCAGCGCAGCCACTGCACTCTACCTGGCGGTGCACGGTGATACCATCCAAGCCTCCACCACGCACCGATTCTCAGACCTTTGTCCGCTGTGGCGGTCTCGTTTCGCGAGTGAGACTCAAACCTTCTCGGTTCGCACGAACACCAAGCAAGGGGCTCTCCCTACCAGCCAGACAACTGCCAGCCACCCAAGGAACTAATCGAGGGACCAAACAGCCAGCCATGGAGTCCGAAATCAGAACCATCATCCCCAACATCGACCCTGTCGTGTCCGAGTACTCGGCCGGCTACCTGACCCACGCCTCCACCGCCTGGGCCGGAGACGATGACACAACCGGGCCGTCGCCGCTCGCCGAGGCTGCTGCTGTTGTCACCGAGCTGCTGCTCTCAGCCTCTGGCAATGCCGACGCCCAAAAGCAGGCCACCATCCGCGATCTCGTCGGCAAATGGGTGGTCAAGTACGACGCGGCCAACGGCTCGGCTGAGCGCCAGGGCCCTACCGTGCGCAGACTCGATCACAGCATCCAGGTCGGCGCCCAGAACAACATGTCGTCGACCCTGGCTGTCGCCACCGGTGCCGTTGATCTTGAGGCTGCCAACGCCAGAAAGGTCGAGTCCAAGGTTGACCGCAAGAAGCTCGAAAAGGCAGAGCGCAAGATTGCCGCCAAGCAGCAGAAGAAGACCTTCAAGACTGTCGAGTATGAGGCGTCTCGTCTGCTCGACCAGCCAGACTCGACCGAGTCGTACGAAGAGTTTTACATGGCCGTCAACCCTCTGCAGTCGGGCGGCTCTGGTGGCAAGAGCAAGGACATCAAGATTGACAACATCGATGTCTCGATTGGTGGCCAGCGCATCTTGACCGACACCACTTTTACCCTGGCCTACGGTCACCGCTATGGTCTCGTTGGTAACAACGGTGTCGGTAAATCTACGCTGCTGCGCGCTCTGTCTCGCAGAGAGGTTCCTATTCCAACGCACATTTCCATTCTCCACGTCGAGCAAGAGGTATGTCCAGATGTAAACCCGTTTGGTCTGTCGATGCTTTGCTAACCACTTGGCTAGATTACTGGTGATGACACTCCAGCTATACAAGCTGTTCTGGACGCCGATGTTTGGCGAAAGGTGCTGCTCAGGGATGAAGGTGTAGGTATTGTCTTGTCTTGACTCAAACCACCGATACTGACCATTCTTGCAGGAAATCACCAGGAAGCTAGCCGAGATAGAAGCGCAGAGAGCCACAATGGCAGACACATCGCAAGATGCCGCCAAGCTCGACCGCGACCGCGAAGCCCAGGATCAAAAGCTCGTCGATGTGCAAGCCAAGCTCGCAGAGATGGAGTCAGACAAGGCCGAATCAAGAGCAGCCAGTATCCTCGCTGGTCTGGGTTTCTCGCCCGAGCGACAGCAGTTCGCAACCAAGACCTTTTCTGGTGGTTGGCGTATGCGTCTCGCCCTCGCGCGAGCACTATTTTGCGAACCTGATCTCCTTCTTCTCGACGAACCGTCCAACATGTTGGACGTCCCCTCCATCACTTTCCTGTCCAACTACCTCCAAGGCTACCCCAGCACCGTCCTCGTCGTCTCTCACGACAGAGCCTTCCTCGACGAGGTTGCTACCGACATTATCCACCAGCACAGCATGCGTCTCGACTACTACCGCGGTGCCAACTTTGCCTCCTTTTATGCCACCAAGGAGGAGCGCAAAAAGACAGCCAAGCGCGAGTACGAGAAGCAAATGGCCGAGCGCGCCCATCTGCAAGCCTTCATCGACAAGTTCCGCTACAACGCCGCCAAATCGTCCGAGGCGCAGTCGCGCATCAAGAAGCTGGAGCGCATGCCCGTGCTCGAGGCCCCCGAGGCCGACTACAGCGTACACTTCAAGTTCCCCGAGGTCGAGAAGCTCTCGCCGCCGATTGTGCAAATGTCGGGCGTCACCTTTGGCTACTCGCCCGACAAAATCCTCCTGCGCAATGTCGATCTCGACGTCCAGCTCGACAGCCGTATCGGTATCGTCGGTCCCAACGGAGCCGGTAAAACAACCGTATTGAAGCTGCTGATTGGCCGCCTCAGCCCATCCTCAGGCCTCATCACGCAGCACCCGCGTCTGCGCATCGGCTTCTTCGCCCAGCACCATGTCGACGCGCTCGACCTCGGCACCTCGGCCGTCTCCTTCATGGCGAAAACATACCCCGGCCGCACCGACGAAGAGTACCGGCGCACGCTCGGCGCGTTTGGTATCACGGGCACGACGGGTCTGCAAAAGATGGGCTTGCTCTCTGGAGGTCAAAAATCGCGTGTGGCGTTTGCCTGTCTGGCGCTGACGAACCCGCACATCCTGGTGCTCGACGAGCCGTCCAATCACTTGGATATCGAGGCCATGGATGCGCTGTCGGATGCGCTGCAGCAGTTTGAGGGTGGTGTGCTCATGGTTAGTCACGACGTGACCATGTTGCAGACAGTGTGTACGAGTTTGTGGGTGTGTGATGCCGGCACAGTCGAGAAGTTTGATGGCACTGTTGCGGACTACAAGAAGAGGATTACGGCGCAGGCGGATGCAATGGGTGTTGTTGCAAAGCATTAGAGGGCTTTTCAGGGTCTGTAGGTATATTGACTCGATCTTGTCGTTGACAGAATGAAAAACAAGTGAGACGTGCATCAGTATCATCTCTCCCCATCACTAAGCACTTTCTAGTTCAGTGCAATTAAGACACGTCACCGTATGAAACAGATGAACATCGTGCCTCTACTCATATCATGTAGTCTTCACGTGTTGCCTCTGTTGATGTCGAAACGTCACATGCGTATTCAAGACAGTGAGTGTCCTCTCGGACACCTCGTAGCGCTCCCGCTTCTCTTGCAAAAATGGTAGCTTTGGATTATAGTCCAACAAGGCTTGGCAATAATGTGCAGCATACATATACATGTACCTAGATAAGCAGCTAGACATATAAACATATATCCATAGACATACAAATACACAAACAAGAACTTGTAAATGGCTCCTCTTCTATAGAATCCACTCTATACAATCATGTTTGTAAAAAGAGAAAAAGAAACAAAATCTCAGTTCTGAAAATGTTCAAAGACTCTTCCCAATTTGCAAGCTCTAGATTGGAATCCAAACAGGCTGAAAAGTCCCAGTGTGTACGTGCATTCGAAGCATATTCCTGCCATCTTCCATTCCGTTTTTTCTTCTGTGATTTGGTTTATTTTGTCTTTTTATACGATTCAACCCCCTTTAATCCTCAAATTTGATTCCATTTCTCGCATTCGTGTCAATGGCACCACCACGGTACGCACCCCGCTTCTTCTTGTTCTTCTCCTTGGTGAAGCCCTTGCCGCGCGTGACAATCAAGTCCTCGTGCGCCTTCTTGCCCCATCCATGCGCGTTGTCCTCGAACCGGTTCGAGCGGAACTTGTCCTCGACGACAATGTCCTTGCGAATGCGCGAAAAGGGCTCGTTTTGCGCGCGGGCGGCCGCGGCAGCTTCGAGGTCGGCCTTGTCGGCTTTGGCGCTGCTCTTGCCGCGGTTGTTTTGTTTGGGCGCTGCGGCCTGCTCGTCGGCTTCCGGCGAAGTCTTGCCGAGGGTTACGGACGAGTCGGAGCCCGCCTTGGCCTCAGTGGCCTTGCTAGTCTCCTTGACAGTTTTCTTCTTGTCTTCTTCGTCGTCAGATTCGCTGTCGCTGTCGCTGCTGGAATCGCTCGAGTCGCTGGGGCTATCGGACTCAGAGTCGCTCTGTTGCAGATTTCATGTTAGCCGCATGCCGAAATATGAATATATATATATATATATATATATATATATATATAGGGGTTCTCGAGGGTCGACTTACGCTCTCCTCCTTGGCCTTGGTAGCAGCAACCTTGACCTCCTTCTTGGGCGCTTCCTCGTCATCCTCACTCTCATCAGAGGAACTCTCGTCAGAGGAGCTCTCATCAGAGGAGCTCTCGTCAGAAGAGCTCTCGTCAGAAGAGCTCTCGGACGAGGACTCGTCGTCCTTCTTTTTGGACTCGGCCACCTTTTGCTTCTTGGCCTGGGGCTTCTTGTCGTCCTCAGAGTCCGAGTCTGAGCTCGAGTCCGAGTCCGAATCGGATTCGGACGAAGAAGAGTCGCTCTCGGACGCAGCCTTGCGCTTCAGCGAAGGTGCCGCAGCAGCAGGGGTGCCCAGCCCAGCCTTGGCGGGCTTCTCGTCCTCCTCATCGTCGCTAGACGAGTCGGAATCACTGCTCTCGCTTTCGCTTTCACTGCTGCTGCTGCTATCGTCATCAGAGCTGTCGGTCTGGGCCACGGCCTTCTTGGCCGCGGGCTTCGCCTTGGTTGTCTTGGCGGCAGCAGCATCCTTCATGTCGACATCACTCTCATCCTCGCTACTGCTGCTATCACTCTCACTTGAAGAATCCGAGTCCTCGCTGCTGCTGCTGCTGCTGCTATCGTCATCAGAGCTGTCGGTCTGGGCCACGGCCTTCTTGGCCGCGGGCTTCGCCTTGGTTGTCTTGGCGGCAGCAGCATCCTTCATGTCGACATCACTCTCATCCTCGCTACTGCTGCTATCACTCTCACTTGAAGAATCCGAGTCCTCGCTGCTGCTGCTGCTGCTGCTATCGTCATCATCCAATCCCTTCTTGGAGGCAGCAGAAGTAGGCGTGGCCTGCGCACTGTGCTTATCGAAAATCTGCACGAGCGTCGTCACCGTCCCTGTTGTGCCCTCCTCGCTGGCGCCGCTGCCAGTCCAGCCCTTTTGCTTGCGCTCTTTTTGCAGCGCCGTGCGCGCGCTCTCGAGTTCGTGCGTTGCGAAGAAGCCTTCCACGAGGTCGAGGAGCTGCGCTGGGGGCGCAGAGGTCGAGGCAGGGGCCTTGGACTTTGACTTGCCCATCTCGGTGGTAGTGATGTTCGAGGGGCCTGTTTGTGGAGTGTTGGGAAAAAGAGGGGAGGATCGAGCGGCAGCGGCAGCGGCGGATTGGCCTGACGATGATGCGATAGGGATGGAGGAGAGGTTATTGTTATTGTCGCTGTTGTTGGAAAAGAGCCAAGCAGGAGGGCCAGACATGGGGTGACTTGAGTGTAGATGCGCTCGAGTCACTGTATAAAAATACGCGTCTGCTATGCGAGAGAGGAAAAGGACAAAAAGAAAAAAAAAACAAGATTGCGTCGTCGTTCTCTGCTGGGTTGAGTTTGGCCTGACGGTAGGAGGGCGCTGCCAATTAAAAA
>KZ678660.1:0-30426 GCA_003019895.1 Coniella lustricola
TTTTTTTTTTTTTTTTTTCTGGTTTATATATACATGGTGGTAGTACTAGTAGCGCGAGCGGTTCACTGTATACTCTCTCTCTCTCTTCACAGCAAGTAGCCCAGCACTCGTCAGCTCATGATTTATAACACGAACTGGGTCCTTGGTTGATGAGGCGATCTTGGGAGATGGGCCGTTTGCCCAGGGTGTGTGATGCTGGCTAGTCGCTCACCTTGTTGGTGATTATATCTGTCCGTCACACTGAACAGGTGGATATATATATATATACCTATATAACATGTCCGTATGTTGTGTAGTCTTTGAAGCACGCCTTGATTCGCTGTCTTTCTGTCCGAGTCTGCATCTCGACATAGACAGATATCGGAGAATATGTGAAGGAGCTGCAAGTTTTGATATCAGTCCATGGAGAGAAAGGTAAAAAAAAACAAAAAGGGAAAAGAAAGGAAGAAAAAAAACACCGAAAAGCGACAGTGGAAATCAGTCATCCATACCATCATCCTTGTCACTGCACATTGGGCGTACTATGCTACATACCGTTGCTATGACCGGTCGATATGAAGCACAGCAAAAAAGAGAGTCCTTTGCACAGTACCGAGAACGCAGAGCCCAAGTAAAGGATGCATATGCAGCCTTCTTTTCTCTCCCCGCAATTCCGCAACTCAGTCTCGTCACATGCCGTCCATCAAGTGGCAGCCGGCATTTCCGAAGATGCCAGCCATATATGCATGGCCGCAAGGAGGAATCAAGGGACCGAGAGCCAAGCAGCCGGGAAACCCGGCGCGCGCACACACACACACACACTGGCCGAATCAAATCATATGCGCTTTTCAAAAGCCAAAGCCAAAAAAAGAACAACCCGATGAGACAGTCGAAAAGCGACAAAACGCGGGGGAAAGCCAAGCATCTCTCGGAAATCCCGGCCCAGTGAAGCCACGGCTGATGGCGATGGTGAAAGGGCCCCCCTCGTCCCCCACAAGAGGGGAACACGAACTCCACGTCATCTGGATATTGTTGTGGGGTTGTATGGGGATTATGGAACGGGAGAAGGAGGAAGAGTACGAAGAGTCGGGGGATTTCCCCCCCCTCTCTGGAAAAAAAGAGGGGAAAACTTGTGGGCATCTGCATAGAATCAAGGGTGAGTGAGATGATGGTGGTGATGATGGTGAAGAAGAAGAAGAAGAAGAAGAAGAAGCAGAAAAAGAAGAACAAGAACAAGAGAAAGAAGGAGGAGGCGGACAAGAACAAGGACAAGAAGAAGGAGGACAAGAGCCGTAAGCGCTCGCAGGATCGGATCTGGGACCTTGTGTTTCTTTTTTTCTTTCTTTCTTTTTCTTTCTTGATTATCTTTTTATTCTTTTTTCCGCTTTGCAGACCCATGTCCGAGCGCCGATCTAGATCTCAGGCTGATTTATAGTAGACAAGAGGATATGAAATAACCCGGCAATGGTTCGCTCCCCCAGACCTTGAACGGGAAAACAGCGTCCAGGTCCTCCTCCTTTCTCCTGCGCGCGCTCTCCCACGTCTTGCACACCTCCACCACCCGCTGGTATACATAGCACCGGTCTTTCTTCCCCTCCTATCGGACCACGCCACTGCGGTGTCCTCCATACGCATTGCGCAGAGACAGACGTGTGCTTTTGCCTGTCCTTTGCGAGAAGCAGCTCACCCGCACGACCACAGACGACCCAAGAATGGCCGCGGCAAAGAACGACAACCCAGCGCCATCCGGCGGCGCAACCGCCAACGGCCACCGCGACACCGCCACCACCTCCTCCTCCTCCTCCACCGCCACCACCACAGCAACACCGCAGCAACAAGCACCAGTGGCGCTGGACATCATCGTCGTCGGAGCAGGCATCAGCGGCCTGGCAACGGCCATCTCGTGTGTGCTGTCGGGCCACAAGGTCACTGTGTTTGAGAGCGCAAAGGAGCTTCTCGAGGTGAGTCCTGCGTCCTTTTTTCTTTCTTTTTTTTCTTCTTCTTTTTTTGGTGTATTGTCTCCTTTTCCCGGCTCCGTTGACAACTCACCATGCCACAGATCGGCGCAGGCCTCCAGGTCACACCCAACGCCACCCGCATCCTCCAGCGCTGGGGCCTCCTCGACTCGTCCGCCGCCGCCGACGATGGCCCTGCGACGACGACGACCGACGACCTCGCGGTCCAGACCCCGAACCTCTGGCACACGGCTGCCGAGCCCACCTCGCTCACCGTCCACCGCTACACAGGCACCGTGCTGGCCCACGAGGAGTCGTTTGACAAGAAGATGCGCGCGCGCTACGCCGCGCCTTTCCTCGACCTCCACCGCGTCGACCTGCAACGCGCTCTGCTCGCCCGCGCGCGCAGCCTGGGCGTCCGCTTCCGCTTGGGCGAGCAGGTCGAGGCCGTCGTTGACGACTTTTCCTCCTCCTCCTTCTCCTCCTCCTCCAACACTGACGGCGACAGCCACCACCACCACCACCACCACAAAGCAGCCGTCACGACCAAGGCCGGCGAGACAGTGTCGGCCGACATGGTCGTCGCAGCCGACGGCGTGTGGTCCAAGTGTCAGACGAGCTACCTGGGCGCCGAGCACGCCCGTCCGCCGCTGCCGACAGGCGACCTGGCGTACCGCGTCGTCTTCAGCATGGACCAGCTGCAGCACAGCGACGACGAGGACCTCCGCCAGTGGGTGCAGAACCCGACGGTGCACTTTTGGATCGGCCCCGGCGCCCACGCGGTCGGCTACTCGATGCGGCGCGGCGACATGTACAACATCGTGCTGCTGGTCCCAGACAACCTGCCCGACGGCGTCAGTCGGCAGCCGGGCAGCCTCGAGGAGATGAAGGCGCTGTTCACGGCCTGGGACCCGATTCTGAAGAGGTTCCTGGACCGCGTCGAGACCGTCGAGAAGTGGCGGCTGATGCATCGTGAGTTCCGATCCTGCCATGAGGCCGTCGACGACGTGCTGGCAACCCTTGCGCGTGACGTGACTGACTGAGGGGGCGGTTGGACAGGCGAGGAGCTGCAGTCGTGGGTCAACGACAAGGGCAACTTTGTCTTTGTGTAAGTCATCACGCCTCTTGCTGGTCCAAACACAACCAAGCACCTGTGCTGACTCGTCTCTCCTCACCACCACCATCACAGCGGCGACTCGTGCCACCCCATGCTGCCTTACCTGGCGCAAGGCGCCAACTCGGCCGTCGAAGATGGCGCTGTGCTGGGCCAGCTGCTGGGCCACATCAAGACCACCGCAGACATTCCCAAGGCGCTCAACATGTACGAGACGCTGCGCAAGGCCAGAGGCGAGGCTATTGTGCGCGAGACCTTTAAGCAGGTATGGCTTTCCCTTTTTTTTCCTTCTTTTTTTTTCTTCTTTTTTTTTCTTCTTTTTTTTTTCTTCTTTTTTCTTCTTTTTTTCTTTCTTTTTGGAGTGACATTTCCCGTTCAGCTTTGTTCAGAAATGCGCAAACCATATCCAACTCCACTCAACACGCACTGACAACCATCGTACTGACAACTTGTCCCCTCCAACAACAGCGTCGCGATTTCCACTTGCCAGACGGGCCCGAGCAGGAGAAGAGAGATGTCGTGTTCAAGTCCCAGCTGGGCAAGGAGATTGAAGGCGCGTTCCCGAGTCGATGGACGTGTCCCGAGGTGCAGCCGTGGCTGTATGGATATGATGCGTACAGAGAGGTCGAGGACGCCGTTGCGCAGGATCCGTTTTGAGGTCCTGGACGAGAGGACATGCCGTTTGTGGCTGGTGGTTTTTAGGGTCTTGTTCTTGTCTCTGTTTTCTTCTGGCATATATAAAGAGAAAGTGTGTATTATAGAAATGCGAGACACCTCCATGCCAACAGATTTGCTCGTCCGACTTTGTGCACGGAACCATGTACGAAACACTCACTCGCCTTGCGCGCCGTTCACCACGTGTACGAGTTCGTGTCGTGCAAAAGCTAGACTTGAACGTTATGTCACAATCAGTAACCAAAAGGGTTCATGCAGTAAATAACACAGACCACTGTAATTTGTATTTGATCTCCTTAGACATCACGAAGCTCTACGTCCAGACTCTGACACACCTCCTGCACCTTTGCAGCATCAAACTTGGCCGCAACATCCGGCAGCACCACAGTTGCGCAGTCCGAGCCCGCACGCTTGACCAGCTCTTCGATACCCGGTCCATTTGTAAATGTAACGGCCCGCACATAGCGGCTGCCAAACTCCAGGCTGAAAGCCTGGCCAGCAGGCACCAGCAGCGTCTGTCCCTCGCGCACTTCTGTCCAGGCAGCGCCGTCGGCCTCCACCTTGACCTTCAGGAGGCCCTCTTGCACGCAGAAGCAGTGGTCGACGTTGCGGAACGTCAACGACTTGCCACTCAGAGCCGACGGGCCATATATGCTCGACGACTCCAGGCTGGTAATGGCAAACTTGCCCGAGCATTGGCTCGCATAGATGTACGGCCTCGACAGGATGCCACCCAGGATCTGTCGGGGGCCGGTGTTGGCGCGCAGGAAATACGGCGTCAGGGGCTCCTCGGGAATTGTGTTTTCCGAGTCGAGCCACTCGGACACGGCTGGAGGCTGGTAGTCGCGCACAAAGTGGACGTCGAAGCGGTCCTTGGCAGCCATGACCTTGGGGATGATGTGGGCCTTGATGTCGCGGTTGTCCTCCTCGGGAACAACAATGCCTTCGTACGACTCGGCGACATAGCGGAAAAAGTCGACCCAGTCGCCGGGCGCAACCAGGCCAAGCGCCTCCGCGTGTGGACCGAGGGTTTCGGGCTGGTGGATGACTTTCTGTAAGGCCAAGGCATCAGTCAGCATCTTCGCTCTCTTGCAGGGGCAGCTGGATTGGCGGGCCGACGTACAGGAGGCACATAGGCAAAGTCGCCTGGGCCGAGAATCCGACACTTGTCGCCGTTCCACAGCTTGACAAAGCCCTTGGTCGGCAGGAACACATCGTGGGCCTCGGCGTGCCAGTGGAAGCCAGGCGCATCCGCGAGCACGGCGCCGCTCGAAAACACGGCAATGCCGCCGCGCGTCTGCTTGGACGACGCGAGGATGCGGAAGACGCCCTTGCTGCCGGGGATGCTGATGCGCTCCCCCTCGAGCTGGTCGATGATGTAGCTCGAGCCGTCCTCGGGCGGCGTGTGCAGCACTGGAATGCTCATCGTGGATGGTGTGCTTGTGCTTGTGCTTGTGCTTGTGCTTGTGCTTGTGCTTGTGCTTGTGCTTGGGCTTGGGCTTGGCCTGAGGGTGCGTTGCGAATCGTGGCTGGGAGAAGTAAACTCTTGTGCTTGGCGCAGCAAGCAAGGACGCTATCGTGACAGAGCGAGGGACTTATAGGCCTCCCATGGCCCACGAGAGGACAAGCCGCGTCGCCCGCGCCAGGGTTCAGGTCGCGCCGTGTTTGGAGACGGCGTCCACGACCCTGGGTGCCTTCCCTGGCCATGCTTGCCTGGCTGTCCGGAAATTCCGGGCTCGGCGGCAGGGGTTGCTGTCGGCATCAGTTCTGGCGGGGAAACCTCGCAGCCGTGGTGGGGCACCGGTGCCTCGGCAGCTGGGTACTTGGGTACTTACCCCAGCTTACGCTAAAACCTGCAGGGATAAACGTTCGGCCTAGCGTACCTGCCCGTTCCGCGCTCTCGACGATTCTCGACGCTCCCAAGCTCAACCGCTGCTTACTCAGCCGCAAGGCTGGAACATCCGGGCTGAACCTCCATCACGGCTCTGGCACCCAGGCTGCCCTCGACCACTCGTTGTGTATCGCGACCACCAGCCCTGTGAACTCGAGCCAGCGCCGCCATGAGCCAGAGCCAGAGCCAGAGCCAGAGCCAGTGCGACTCCGATCAACAGCCCACCCAGCAGCAGCCGTCGCCGTCACCGCCGCCTCCACCGCCGCCCACAGCTGCACCGTCCTCGGGGCACAAAGCCCGCCGCCCGCGCGCGGCGAGGGCGTGCAACCTGTGCCGCGTCAAGAAGAACAAGTGCGACGAGCTGTATCCTTGCACCTACTGCAGGAGTGAGTGCGACCTTATCCTTGACAGGCTCATTTACAGACCATGAGATTGACCCAGCACGCCAGACCGCAATGTGGAGTGCGTCTATCAAGGCCAGGACGGGGCTCGAGGTCGCTACACCACCGAGTACGTCTTTTTTTCACTGCTCCTGCACCTCTCTAATCCATTACGCCATCTCGTCGTACTTGGCCCTGGGTGCAACGCAAGCAAGATCTGACGATTGTCTCATTTCATCCGCAGCTATGTGCGCAGTCTGGAGGATCGCGTCCGCCAGCTCTCTGCGGCCTTAGAGGCGCAAAAGGCGACGCCCACCAGCCACCAGCCGGAGGAAGCATCGCCATCCCTCTCAAGCCTCACCAATGTCAACGCCGGCGGCGCCTCGCGCTGCCAGCCGTCTCCATCCGCCGAGTCGGCCTATGGCGCTTCTCCTGTGCGCCCACGGCTCGCTGGCCACGAACTCACTGCCGTCAACAAGCACACCCACAACGTCGAGTTTTACGGCAGCTCTTCTTCCGTTGTGCTCCTCTCCGAGGCACAGTACGGCAGGTATCAAGATGCCCATGACGATGGCGCCAACCACGACGAGCACCAGGCCGAGTCCGACGCCGCGGCCGCGTTTCTCCTGTCGAGCCTCCACAACACGAGCTTTTCTCCCAGACAGGTCGACACTGGCCTCGAGGCCCCGTCTGCACATGCAATGACCGACAAGACCACCCCGACATTTGTCGAAGCAACGCACTTCCGCCAGTGCAGTGTCTTTTTGCACAACTTTTTCTCGACTCTGCACTACATACACCCCATTCTCGACAAGTCGTCCTTTTTGGAGAGCTGTGAGGTGCTGTGGTCGGGGGACGAGCAGGCCATCAACGACCATGCCAGCTTTGTGCCACTATACTACAGCGTTCTGTCGCTAGGCGCCCTAGTCGGATACCGAGATGCCGAGCTTATTGGAGGCATCACAAACGTGCAATGGAGCAGAAAGTTTTTCAAGGAAGCTCGGTCGCGATTCACGTCTCTCGAGGTTGTTACGGACCTTGAAATGGTGCAGGCGCAGTTCTTCTTGGTAGGTTCGAGCTGATTTAATCGCCTGGCACATTGCTGACTATTGCATAGGCCAAAGTATGCCAAAACGAGCTCAACTCACACTGTAAGCAACACAAAGTCGACTCGGTACCTCACGCAACCAACTCACACCAGCTTAGGGTCATACTCGTACACAGGCCTTGCGGGTCGCACCGCTTTAGCGATGGGCATCAACCGCCAGCCGAGTCCACATTCCAGGAAGAGCCCTGCCCTGCTCAAGGCAGAGGCAAGAACTTGGTGGTAAATTCTCCCTTGGCTGCTTGGAAATGAGGAATAACCCCCGAGGCTAACTCCCGTGTGTCCAGGGGCCTTTACTCGCTGGAAGAGCAAGTTCAACACACCTCTTCTATCCATGCTTCCCTCCACCTAGCTAACTCCATGCCACAGAGAACTCTCCTTCGCCATGGGCCGGCCCAGCAGTCTTGGCACCGATGACTATCACAACCGCGACTTTCCCTTTACCGAGATATCCGAGCTGCCCTCACCGGCTGATCTTGACATGCTTGATCCACCGCACTGCGCCATTATAAAGCACATGGCTCATCTCTCACGGATAACCCGTCATTTGTGTATACAAATCTACCTCAAGCAGCACCCCTTGCCGCGGACCGTCGAAGTCGCCCAGCACATTGAACAAATTCTGGACGAATGGTTAGAAGGTTTGCCAGAGACTATCCGGCCACGCCAGAGTCTTGATCCTTCTATCATCAATAGCACCAAGGAGGCCATCTGGATGAAACGGCAGAGGCTGGTGCTGCATATCCGTGAGTAGCAGCCATGGGTTTTGTCGACCGTGGAGACTGTTAACCTTCCTTCTAGGTTACTTGAATCTCAAGATCCTGACCTATAGCTCGATCCTTCTTACGTCTACTCATCTCGAAAGAATTCAGATCCCGGGCGCGTACGAAGCCACACAGCGGTGCTTGCAATCAGCCAAAGAAACCATTGAACTCATACACGAGCAATACAAGCATCAAGAGTTTTTCCGCACGTGGTCTGTCACCCAAATGCCAGGAACGATTTCCAGAAGCTGACCTTTGATTCCAGGTTCTACAACACGACATATACAATATTCGCCGCGTCCGTGATCCTCGTCTACGTCAACCAAGAATTCTCACACGCAGAAGTGCAGTCCCTCTTCCAATACATCAATATGGCCATCGAAATCCTTCAAAGCATGGCAGAGGACTGCGTTGTGGCTGGCAAATCTGCGCAGTTACTCCAAAAAGCCCTCGACCGTGCCTTGGCCATCCACCACCAACGAGACTCGGAGCGACTGGCGGGCACATTAATGTCCATGGCAGGAAGACCGCACGAGGATCGCCAGCCAATTCCACGCGCTGCCCCGGTCATGCAGATGGATCCTCTTTATAATTCACATGCAAGTGAGGCATCCCGAGGCCACGGCTCGCTTGACTCGGGCGGGCCGTGGCTTGACCCTGAGATGAACATCAACTGGATGCACTGCTGGGCGCCAGTCAGTCTTTTGGACAACGATATGCTTGATACAGATCTCAATTTGCCATTCATGGGATTCGAGGGCGCTGTGCCCGGCCAGAACCCTAGACCTGGATGAAGACTGTCTCGACGGTGACTGTACTTGCTGCTAAGACAGTCAAGGCCACCATGTCTTTTGCTACGAGACTTTCGAGGTCTTGCGCCGCATCTTGGAGCTTTCCTGGAATAGTTCTTTGCACGCCTGATGAGGCGGACCACAACTGAGCAAGGCAAGAACAAACAACAACAACAACAGACGGTTCTGATACCAGCTGCGATGGCTTGCATCGTTCGAATACAATTTGCGGCCACCCGTGTCGACGAACTATTCAAAAAAAAAGTCCGTAGGCCAGGCAGCACAGGCCTCCGTCTCTACCCATCATATTCTACTTGAACAAAGGCTTCATGGCTTCTGCGACTTCCGACCAAGCCATATTTTGCTTAATACCACTCCGCTTGGATATGCCAGTATCAGTGGACTGGAGCTTACAAGCCGTCTCATGGCACCCGTCTTCACCACTCGGCGGACTACAGCTGAGGCAACATCCGGAAGAGCTTCATCAAGCTTGGTCTTGTGCTTTCTACGGCTCAACAGACCAATTCACAGATGCCCATCGTTACTCGGCTTTTCAACAGCCGTGCAAGGCTTGCCGTATCGTTTCTTCAATTTAACCTTCTCAATTCTCGATGGCGCCGACTTGCAACACATGACTGTATTCGGATGGCAATCCAGTCGAAGTCAAATTGATCAAGTTGAGAGTTCGCTATGCCATGGCTGGTATGATTCGGCCTTTTTCTTCACCTACATTGCAACGCAACCATGGTATGCCCGGCAACAAACAAAACACAAACACATCCTTACCGTCCACTTTCATCTCTATATCTAGTTCTGTGAATCACTTCAGTCCGTTCCCAAATCAATGACAGTTGCAAGACACATCTTCACCTCGATTACTTCTTGCACAAAGGTGCAACTGACCACCTCCTCCATTACTCGACATCACCCGTAGCAAACAGCTCCATGAGCACTCGCGACTTGTCGACTCCCAGATCTGCCAGCTTGCCACGAATATCAAGCATGAACTGCTCCGGCCCGCAGATGAAGTATTCCGCCCTGCCGTCCTTGACAAACAGTGTCTTTTCATGGTCCAGCGCAGCAATGTCCAATCGCGGCTTGCCCTCGCTGCCAACTCCTTCTCGCAAGTGCACATGCACAGCCGCCCGGTCCTTGATGCTCTCAGCAAGAGCAACCACTTCCTCAGCAAACGGCTGCGTCGCTTTCGATCGCGACGTGTGGATCCATGAGACAGGCCGCTGCACCGCTCCTGCGTCCGCAAGCGCGTGGAAGATGGCCATCATAGGCGTGGCGCCCACACCAGCCGAGATTAGCACCGCAGGGACGCCCTCCTTGGAGACATTCTTCGGGTTGAGATGGAATTCGCCGTGTGGGTGCGACAGCTCGACCACATCGCCTTCTTTGTAGCTCTCGTGCAGCAGATTCGACACCAGCCCGTCCACACCCGCCGCATCATCGTGTTCCTTCTTGACACTGATTCGGTACTGCGTCCGGGCCTTCTCGTCGCTGGTCCACGAACTCAAGCTATATTGCCTGCTTTGCAGATGACCCAACTGCGGCGCAGCAATCTGCACACTGACATACTGGCCTGGCAGAAACGCCGGCAATGGCACTTTGCCATCCACAGGTTCCAAGTAGAAGCTCACAATGCTCCCGGCCTCTTGGTCCTTCTCCACCTCGCTCGCCCTCCGCACAATGCGAAACTGCCGCCATCCCTTCCCCCACTCCCCATCCGCCTCATACAGCTGCTTTTCGCGCGACACAAACACACTCGCCAAGACGCCATACGCAGCCGTCCACGCGTCGACAATCTCAGGCGTCGCCGCGTCTCCTAGAACCTGCCCAATCGCGCCAATCAACTGCTCGCCGACAACATCGTATTGCTCGGGCTGGATGTACAGCGAGGCGTGCTTTTGCGCGATGCGCTCCACGGCGTGGGTCAGCGCGGGCAGGTTGTCGATGTAGGAGGCGTAGGCGAGGACTGCGCGGGCGAGGGCGCGTGGCTGCGCGCCTGTCAGTTGCGAGGTGTGGCTGAAGATGTTCTTCATGGAAGGGTGTGCGGTGATGAGATTGGTGTACATTGTTGTTGTGATGGCTTCGCCGTGCGCTTGGAGGACGGGGACGGTGGCTTTGATGAGAGTGAGTTGGGATGGGGACAGGGGCGCCGCCTGCGGGAGGGTGAGCGGGATGGTAGCGGCGGCCATTGTTGTGGATGCTGGTTGTTTTCGGTGTGGTTGAAGCAATGTTTATGGTTGGCGATGTGGTTGTGCAGAACGCAATGTGCAGAAGCTGGCGTCGAGATTGAGGACACAAATGATGGGAAGTAAAAAAAAAAAAGGGAGGGGGGGGCCAAGTGCTATACTGCAAGTGAGTCGACGTCTCGAGTGATCTACAGGCTTCTGGTCCGCGTATATACGAGCAAGGCAATCGAAGATCAAGGTTGAAAAGTCTGAACTCGTTTTGAGTGTCCACGAGGAAAGCAACTCGATATCAAGAATGGCAAACAAACGGGACTTGCCTTTTATCATAGTCTCAATTGATGGTTTTTCGGAAATCCGTGGCTTGCTTACCGCTTGTCTCCTCTGTGCTTCCACGGAGATGCTCTCGTGAGAGAAAAAAAATTGTCAACCCAGGGATATAGAGCACTTGTCTGTCCCGGTTGTTTCCCAAGAATGGGGTGATGCGTGAGAAAAGACAGGCGAGGTGAGGCAAGGTGCGTGGGCTTGCGGCGCTGTATTAGCTACCTGTTCGCGTTGCTTGGACCGTACACGGCGACAAAACGACATAACATGCCACATGAAAAAGGAACAAGTTGTTGATGTTAATACAGCCACCATGATTTGCCAAGTTCAACAATTCCAGACCTCTGGGATCCACGAAGGAGAGGCAGTGGGCCCATTATGGCTTACTGGTTTTTGGCAGTGTCGTACCCGATCCATTTTCGCAGCGGTTTTGCTTCTCCGCGGGGGTTTGGCGCAGTTCAAGTGACAACGGGGAAGTGAATGCTGGGACATACTTAGAAAAGCAAGCGGGTGGAGACATCCTGTATATGCATATTTATTTCCGCAAGAGGTGTCTAGTGATGGATACGCGGGTAAGTGACCGAGTCAAGCAGCATTGTGTGAGCAGAAGGGGTGTATGCATCTAGCGCAACGACTTTTCTTCCCGCGGTGTCTTTGGGAGTCTGTCTTGCTTGAGTGCTTGAGCTCGATTGGTTTGCGATGATTTTTGGCACGATCTTTTCCCATTACGACTTTCCATCCGCTTGTTCCGGCTGGCTGAGTGATTCTGAACTCTTTGAATCTGTTGATGGCCGTGCAACGACGAGGTTGTCGCGGGCTGGGTTCTCACAGGATGCAGGACGTTCTTCAATATGGAAAACAATTAACCTCAGCCAGTGGCACGCTTCTCTTTTAAGCAAGGCTAGCGGATGCTTGAGTGGTTCTTGCGGGTTGATGTTGTTGAGAGTGTAGGAGAAGAAGACATTCGCATGTATGAATTGATGGCGCATATATCCGATTGCCTTGGAGGCGAGTAGTGTGGCAGTATTATGAATTCATGAAGCATCGCTGTAAATGGATTTTATAGACCGTAGCTATGAACAGGGTTTAAGATACACCTATTTACGTTCCGTCTTGAAACTTGATAGTGGGAGGGCAATTGGACCATTCGCTCTTCCTGAGGTGCTTGCTGTGTTGACTCTCGAGAATCTCCGCGTGCAAGCGGACTGTATACATTCCAAATTAGTGAGCCGGGCATACATAATTACCGAGTATAGCGGGAATTTTCTGTTGATCCATAGGTGACTGTCCTTGATGAACACAATTTGGTTCATATGCCTGTTGTAGAGCTCCAGCAGAGGACATATCATCCAGGCCTTCAGTAGGGGTATGAGAATGGAAGTTGAGCCTACCGGAGATGCTTGGCATCCTTCAAGTCACATATGAGATTTCTGACAAAATTGTTAGTTAGCGAGGCTATACATTTTCAATCTTACGGGGTAGAGAAAGTCGAATGTCAGAAGTATTCCAACCCACAGACGATGCTTGCAGCCATTACATGCCTCGCGTGTGTTGAAATAAATTATTCCTGACGACGGGACCCAGAATAGTTCCTGTACTATCGGAACTTCTTATGTGGCTATTCAGCGGACTCGTTGTGGTAATGGGACAGTCTTACACAAGGCCTCTTGATAAATGCTCCTGATGCTCGTTCTCACTAGACGAGCCTGTTGCATTTGTACCTATATGTATACAAGTATATATAGCTTGAGCCTACGGCATATGCTAAACAACTTGATCATTTACGCACGATAGCGAGCTTTGTTCATATTTGCATTCATGTTCTCTGCATCTGGGTCATCTTGGCTTCGACACAAAGTGCTCTGCGCGCTACACGGCTGTCAAGGTACTTTGTCGCTGATGCTAGTCAGTCTCAGATCTTCACCGAGACTTGCGCCTGTCATTGTTGCTTAACGACTTTTCTGGTAATGTATCAAGATCCTACACCAATCAATAAGACAGTCTCTCTAGGAACATAGCTACGGATTTCGTCTATCGCTTTCTTTTACATTTTACTCATGTACTCCTTGACTCAAACACCGGTCGCACTGATTGCAACTCATCATTGACGTGACGTATTGATGTTACAACTCCAAGCTGACCTAAATGACTTGAGCTCAAGAGCACACTTTCTCGAATTTGCGGCGTTCGGAAGCCTTTTCCAGCGTACCAAGCACCCCATGGCTCAATAGTACCGAGAAAGTAAGTCGAGGGCCTGAAGGTGGTGCTGTGCTCTTGTTGCTGAGTGGTCGAGGCTGTCCTGTGCCAGTGCTCAAAGTGCGCTCTCCTTGGACTGCGCCCCAGTCATCCAGCGCCTTTTGATTCCAATGGCCTCTTTGCTTGGACTACTGACGCCATACCGGACCAACGCTATTGCAGCCCAAAGCTGAGTTTGAATTGCGACAACAAACCCTCCTTCTGTCGCTCTTTGCATGAAGCGTGCAGAACAGCACTGGCGTATCCGAGTGAACACGCGAAACTCCACCGCAGACTGCCGTTCATCCGCCTGGTCAGACTCTCTACCGGCAAACTCGATTCCGTCAACGTGGGTTCCGACTTGGAGCGCTATGGATTCAGGCTCGAACGCAGCCACGGGGTCGAGTGCCTCAGCCGCCGCACTTGAATCTCCCTCCACCAAACCAAGACAGCTTCGATGACTTGGTAGGTGCAAGGTTTTAGACCTGACCGTTCAAGCAGAGTAGCCTGATTCATCGAGCACAGTGGCTGACTCTTGTGCCCTGCGCAGTTGTTATTACAGTTTGCAACCCAGCAGCAACCCTATTCATCCACGATAACGGGACCAAGCGCTTTCCCCCAAGTATTCGAAACCTCCGGTAATGCTGTTGACGTGCTCCGGGGTGTTCTGAATCCGGATCTTCCTGTCCACGGTGGGGACCCTAGACACACCACAATCTCCGGTACGACACTCCAGGGTGCAGCGACTCAAATCGAATCAAGAGCCGGCGGTCCCAGCACTGGGCTACAGAAAGAGGCATCCCTAGATAAAAGAGCTTGGGTCGAGTTATTGTATCAATGCCAGCCTCGGCCGACCCTTGAGCAAACCCAGTTCCTTTTCCGCTTGCTGCAAACTCTGCCAGGAGAGGAACTCTCGCTGCATGACATTCGCGATATTCTGGACCAAAAGAGGCTTGAAGAGAAGACAAAGACAGAAACACGGACGAACGATGTTGCGCAGAGAATCCGTGACAACGAGCCACCAGCAGCCGAGTCTGCAAGACGCGAAGCCACCAGCAGCAACGCCGTATTGCCAGCTGCACCACCAAGAGCCTCCCCACATGCATTGACGACACCTTGCGGATCTCCCAACGCCGGGGCCAAGACATCGATGACATGTCCCTACGCTGGATGTGGAGAAGAAGAACTCTCAACATGGTCAGGATGGAAACGACACAAGCCGAAGCACTGGCCGACAAAGTTCGGGTGCATCATTTGTGCCTTCAAGACTTCCAAAGATTCATACACCTGCAAGAGCTGCAAGATGAAATTCAAAAGGCAACCGGACCTGGTCTCAAGTCAAAAAGATTTGACAGAGGCCGAACTTCAACAAGCAGAGAGTCATATACTCGGACCCGAGGGCTGTCAGCAGACGCGCGAAGCCATCCGCAGCAAGAAGGCAGGCTGGTGGCAACCGCAGAACCAAGGCGCGTTTCGAGAACACCTTGCTCACCACAAATCCCTATCGGATTCTCAGAGACAAATCGCCGAGACGGTCTGGTCCATCACAATCGAGCCTGAAGACCGCACATGCAATAATTGCAACCTGGACTTTAGTTCGTGGGACGGTTTGGAAACACACTACGAAAGCGTTCATCTGATTTGTCGTCCTCGGAAACGGCGAAGCACGGTCCAGCAGAAGCAGAAAGTAATTCGTGATGCGGGCTCTAAATTTGACGAAGTGAACAGCGATCCACGCTCTTACAGGAATGATGGTGATTGGACTCTAGAAGACTAAGCTTGAGAACAGAGAGAACAGAGAGCTACAGGTCTACTCTCTTCGGCATCTCTATGATATTTTTGTGGAATGAAATAGTTTTCAGAAACCGCACCGTCATATGCATGAGGTGAACACTGGTTTACATAGTATAATCAAATCTGCTGAATAAAAAAAGAGTTAGGACAATGTACAGCGCTTGTAGTGACACAGAGAATATGCTTACTTTATAGTCTAGTGTATGCCAAACGTGGAATCAGTTGACCCCATCCATGAACAGGGCCGACGTGTAGCGATCAAGTCCCGAAATGCTGACCTCTTCCAGCATGAGCCCAGCCACTCTTGAGGTTGGTCACGAGAAGTCAACCAGAATGCGAATCATTGTGTCGCGATTGATGCGTGCGCATTCATTGAGGGCTGCCCAATGGTGACGTTGATGCCCAAGGTGAACCAGCGATTATAGCGCAGCGCTTCCAAAACGCAATCCAGACCCTCTGAAGGCGGCGAGTGACTCTTTTGATGAAGTCGATCATTAGATATGTCACCAGAATTAGAACGGTGATTATGAATGGATACAGCGACACAGAGATCTTGTTGACTGTCACTGCGTCGAGGATGAGCAGAGCACTGATGGTCAAAATCGAAAGGAGGGCGTGGTCTGCTTTCTCTGACTTGCGCAACTTGCTCCATGGGCCAAAGAGCAAATGCAAGGCGACCTGCAGAAGCCATGCAATATTGAGACTGTAAAGATGGACATTTATTTCTGCCGGTCAGCGTCTGCTATTTCACAGCGGTAGGAACGGGCAGCAGCTTGGTTACCTCCAGTACACCACACTCAATGTTCCAGCTGCCAGGCCTAGCAGAGGCTGTTCCAGGCTGAAATCAGGGCCGAAGAGATAGGCCAGGAGTGCCGTTACTACCGTGCACTGGATGGCAAAGAGCGACAGCCGCTCTTTGACTTGGGTTGACAAAGTGGTTGCAGTGGGTGTCTCTGAGTCTGCATGGACCCAGAGTTGCATCTCCAGGTCCTTCTCCCGGCCAATAGCTGCGACAGTGTTTCCGCTAATAGTGCTATCCATTAAGCTCTACCTAGCGCACAAGGATCTGTCGACGGCCTGTAAGAGCCCTAGAAACGTCCAGACTCGATGGACGTGCAGACGCTGGTCTAGGTTAGCCATCTCTGCCATCGCGTACACATCAAACATATCAAAATTAGCTTCAACACACTGTATAGAGGCTTCTTGTGTAGTCGTGAGGATACTGGCTTTTGCCGATATCTGGCTTCCGAATGAGAACACTTTGAGGACACTTGGAGAGGATGCAGCGTGCAAAAGGTCGGAGCAAGCTTCACATATGAGATGGATTTGCAGACAGGAAGGGCGAGAGTAAGAGCAGTTGAGGTGAATTGCAATTTGACTTGAAATTACAGAGTTTGGTTCAAAGCCTATGCATACCGAGATCTTACTTGTTTCAACTGTGAGGGCCATCAGGTCTTTTCGGTCAGAGATATTGCCCAGGTGCAAAGGATTACAACTACTTACTGCCTCTTGTCAGGCCTATGTGCAGGCAAAAGCCATAATATCTTGATAGACTTCCACATGCAACGTGCAGCCTGCTGCTCCCTAGCACTAATTTCAGGGAACTGTGGATGAATAATGCCCATGAACTTGATCTCATAGATTGCAACTCATTGGCAGTTCAACCGGGTAGATATGGCTCATAAGCAATGGTCCACAGGCAATAAGTAGCGCATTTGTTGCTTATGCAAGAATGGCCGCCGCCTGTCAGCCACAGAGACTTGATGGGTGTTGCACGCATGTTCCACACCCAGATACATGGACCGCGAAGGCAACGATGCTCAGACCAAGGCGTCTTCAGCTGGTCGCCTTATCTACCATTTGGCTGGAACTTAGTTATATAAAACACCCATTCAAAAATTAAGTTTCTCTCAAGCTGGCTTTCAATAGCTAAAACCGAGCCCTCGTTTTCCTTATTATCGTCTTATTTTTTTAATTTCATGTTCTGCGTCGGTGTAAGTCCACGGCAATAATGCATCAATCGTATTGTTCTTTGAATGAGATGCTCATCCTTGCGGTCGGCAACCGCGCTGTTTCCTATATCAACTCGATCTTGCAATGGAGAGGTCAACAGTCAGACTGCTCGCCGTCGCAATCATACAAGCGAATACGTTGTGTTCATGGTACGCAAAGTGGGAACAGAATTCTGAAAGCGATCCTGTACAACCTGGATCTACTTATTGCTTTCTGCTCCCTGATTATTGCAACCCATGGTTTGATGTTGCGCAGATACCCGAAGGTAAGCGAGAGGCAGGATGGACAGCGACGAATTTTGGCCTTGATACAGCAGCTGATCAACAAAACCTGTGATGAATATTCAGCACTTTGACTCTTGGGTTCCGCTGTCGAGCCCTGTCAAAACCTACATCTTGAGGCCGGCTGCCGGCGAGGAGTCTTTCCAGGTCTCAACACACATGATGCAAGACACGCTGACACTCTGCGCAACGTGTTTTGCATGGTCTTCGCTCCTTGTGCTTTACCAAAGGCGTTTTCAAGTGGAAACCCACAGCTGTCCGGTCCTTATAGCTGTCGTGGTCACTATGATGTTGGTACCAGCGACGAGCATTGCTGCAGATCTTCTGGTTATAGTCCTGCTTCCTTGGCTGCTGATGTTCGCCATCGTCTTGGGCACATTATGGGGGAAACCGCACGGGAGTCGCGATCAGCCCGATACAAATCTGCATGGCCAGAATGAAAAGGCCTCGCGGCCCTGATGCCCTTCAAGACCAGTATTGGATGGACCAAAGCCATCACAAGCGGATCTGGCAAGGACGTCGTCATGGAAACGTGCCGCTTCCACCTACATGTGAGAGAGAAGGTCGTTATCCCAACACTGTTGGATGAGGCGGAGAAATCCTGGCAAGATCATATGCACTCGCTTCTCTTCAACATTTCAGCTTTCACAAGGTTCGCTAGGCATTGAGACCTGAAGGAAAAGGGATGCCATTGTCGCGGAAACATAAAGGAGAAGAAAAGAAATCCAACTACACAGCGGAATATCTGCACACAACTTTCTTTTTTTGCGCTGTAAATTCAGCTTGGATAATGAGGCCCAATGAGCATCTCCTTAACCACAACCATTGCAATTCTTCCTCTCAACAAACCGAGCAATGGTCCGATTTGCACTAGTACCTGCAATTTGCTGTGATAGGTATTCTCTTTTGGATGCTAACAGAAACGTCGTCGTTCACAATGACATGAAGTGATTGGAATGCAGTTTACGTACGCTCAACGTCAACAGCTCTGCGAATTTATTATTCCCGCTCCGCTTTCATCCAGCAGGTGGGAATCAACCCGCTAGCGAAAGTATGTTGTAAGTACCGTCCCGTTGGAGAGGGGGACAGCAGTCCGTACGAGAGGGGCTGGCCTCACCAGCCGATCTGCATTGAGCGGTGGTCGTCTTTGGGGTCCTTGAGGGGTTGAGTCGACTGAATTTCTCTGTCCTGTTCTTCCTAATCACCATCACCAACAAACAGCAAGAATACTAGTACTGGGACCGCCGAGACAGACATCATGGAAGCAAAGACCACATTAACATGGCTGGACAAGCTCGAGCAACAGCGCAAGTAGACGATGCCGTGCCAGTAACACAATAGAATGAACCTCGCTGACTGTGTGGTCCTTATACTTGACAGTCGACGTCGATGTCGATTGGATGGATACCGAGTATATCAAAACGATGCCAGACCGGCTGGGCCTCGTCCCGCACGACCAAACAAGCAACCAGCTCTGGGTGGACATTGAGTTGCACAAACAGTCCAATGCCGAACTGCTCAAACAGGCAGCGCGGGAGCTCAACGGAAAGAGTTGGCTGCACATCTACACTCGCGCTGTGGGTGAAAGACCTTTTCATTGCGACTGACTACAGTGCTGTCGTCTCTTGTTGACAAGCACATCATCCCACTTTTGATGTTGCCTCACCTTGGCACAATGTTATTTCGAACACAGACTAATTCGGACTGTGTACATGTAGTCTGTCATGATATGCAAGAGGAACATTGGTCATATCAAGGATCGTGTTCTGCTGCAGACCTCGCCGTCCCAGGCTTACAACGAAGAAAAGACGCTCGAACATGCCCGTTTGTATGATGAGGAGTTCAAGAGAGTTGGCATACCACGAAGCAGGTATTGCATCAAGATACCCTCCGTCGGACCAGCTCTGAACGCGGCCAAGACACTCTCAGAGGACCGTGACGAGGAAGAAGGTCTTCCCATTGCGACGCTTGGAACGGCAGTGTTTGGGCTGGCGCAGGCCATTGCGTGTAGCCAGGCCAATATGCTGTACATCAGCCCATACTTTAACGGTCAGATTGATTCCTGGTGCCAATCATGATATATGGCCGTTCCCTATTATTTTCGCATGCCAGTTCTGACGTCCTAGTGCAGAGATTCGCGCCCACAATGACCTCAGTCTGTGGCCCGATGTCAAAGATCCAGCAACGGAGCATCCAATGTCGGCGCGCTGCGTCCAGATGATCGAGACTTTCCAGAAGCTCTACAAGCAAACAGGTCGGCGCCAGCCGAAGATGAAATTGGCAAGCCTACTGTCCGCCAAGGAAGCCATGGCCACCGCAGAGTTTGGCTGCCACTCAGCGACCATCTCGGCCAAGCTGCTCGACGAGTTAGCTACGCTCCAATACGACGAGGACGATGCCTCATCGACGACGGCGCAAGCTGACAAGGGAATCATGCCCAAGCCTGCGCCTGGCGTTGAATTCTACCAGGGTCTACGACAGACCCCGGCGAGGCTTCAGAAACTGGCCAAAGTTGATCCACTGGCAGCAGCGGACTGGGACGGCCAGTTGGCGAGCACTGAGGTGGATTACCTCGCCAGTGGAGGCGCTGCATTACACCGGGCTATTGAAAAGGACCCCATTGCCCAAGACCGGCTGGCTTACGCGCTCGAGGTCTTTTCAGATGCGGAAGAAAGGAGCAGAGGCAAGATAGAAGACGTCTTGTCTTCATTGTAATTACTGCCGGTCTTGGAGTCGGTGATCCAGGCCCCAAAGGGGATATTTAGCTGTGAAGAATTGGTGAGCGAAACATGTTGGCATTAGCTTTCAACTCGATGATGAGATCAACTTTCATCGAGAGACAAGAAACTATCTTAATAGTAGAGCAGGCTGAAGCATGACGTTTTCCCTCAGACAGTCCGTGACCATGGTCGAATGGTAAAGATTCAAGCTCACGAAGAACTTCAACAACGATGCAAAAGTCATTATGCTTTCCTACAAATCAAATAGACAACTCAACAGCAGTCACCCCTTGTGTCATGCATTTATTGCTGATGTGGCTGACTTCCGCTACGAGAAGCTTTTGAAGTCTCATTGGCGGCCATGTTGACCTGGATGTCTAGCAGTCTGTGAACATTGCGGTATGGCGATGAGTACCACACGGGTATGCATGAATGTTACAGCAGCATCTAATGGCTGATCCGCAACGGGGTAATTTTCGAGGCGTACGCAACTACCGGGAGCTGCGGAAGAAGGCCAGATGGTTTTCGACATACTGTCGATCACTTAAGTTCCAAGGATGCAGGTTATACCTTGATATTATACTACCAGCGATTGGGCTTTTCAATGACATGTGAAGACCGCAGCACAATGAGCTATTGTGACTGAAGGAGCAATGACAGCAAAGTATCAGGCGCTGGTATGAGGCGCAGGGACATGGTGATATGAAGCTGTAAGTAAAACAAAAATTGGTTTGATCGCCGTTAATGTTTCCGATTTATAGTCAGTCACTCTTCTCGTACTTGTATCTCCAGTCTGAAGATGTATCAATTCGAGAAGTCATTCACGATCCGACTGGCCTGCAGTAGCAGTGCCCAACCATTTCCTTTCTCTTCGTTTTGTATTTCTTCCGATCCCGTGGACTACCAACGGGCACTAGACGTTTTTTTTTTAAAAAAAAAATACATAAATCGGTGCCGCAATGCTGTTCGTCGTATGGATTGGAGAAGTTGTATGCTCGTTCGAGTATCTTGTCACAATCAGTCGATATCAATCCTATTGGAGGCATTTGCTTGCCGTCTTGTCCAGCCATAGGTAGATTAATTCATATTATTTACGCCTCATTTAAGCGCCCACATTGCCCGACGGGGATGCATCTTATAGTGACGCGCGTTGACAACTTATATTATGCGGTACCGTATCCTTCGACTTGGTTATTTGAGATACTAAATGCTAGTGATCTGTAGCCATCACTATTGCTATCCCGTTTTTCCGATAGACCCCAGTCAGATACCGGTGAAAATGTCGCTGTAGAGAAGCGAGACAATGCATTCGTCAACTATATACCTACGCGTTGACTCCAAAGCAACATTAAAAACAGCATTCGGACAGACCCATTGAAAATGCCAATCCATTTAGACTTTGAGTCTAGAAACAATTTAATATTGCCTTGAAACAGGCACAGCCCCCCGGGGAATGAGTGCTCTGTTATATAATCACCCAGTGGAGCATTTCTTCTCGACTTTGAGCACCCTCCAATAATCCGGCTTTGCCCTGCACATACTCTGTACATGTTCCGACGAACTTGCTTCTGTAGTTTGCTTACATGTATATTCCTGTGTTTCCCAGGTGCAGTCGTTATTAGTAAATGATGACATATGTATTCATTCTCCGACGCCTCGTTTTCCATGTCCTTACTTACTATATACGAATCAAACCGTAATGCACAAGGGCCAAGTCTTTGGAAGAACAGTAATAAGTATGTATTCCTTCCAATTGATGACTTTCTGGGTTAACAGGTTGATATACACCAACACAGACCTCATGGATGGGCTAGAGTCTAGACTTGTCGATTGGGAGTTTGTGAATCTACCCCTACCCAGAAATGCAACCACACGACGACATGAAACCACGGCAGAGGTGAGACCAAGGGTCGGGATCGACCTACGTAGAGATTCATCGGCATATCAGGCGGTCTAAGTCTGGGGTTCCGAAGCCTTACCTCAAGTGCTGGTACCAAGATCTTCCGCGAACCATCCAGTACATGGTTTCTTTTTTATTTTTTTATTTTTTAGAAGAAGTCCTTGCTTTAGCCCCCTATCACCAGAACGAGACCGCCTTCATCAAATTGCAAAAGGTCTGGACATGGGACTTGAGTGGATCTCAGGCGGTTCACAGGGCTGGCCGACCCGCATTTTCGTTTTGGATGACACTCGAAGCTCGACTCCACCCGCATCTCCCTTCAATAAACATTTCAAAGTGGCCTCATGATCTTCTGTCTTGTTGTTGGGTGATGAATGGCTGTTACTTGCTGACAAGTCGCTTTGTGCTCCCCCTGGACGGCAATCACCGGTGCATCGCCAGGCGAACAACACACGGGCAAAAGGATGGCGCGTCCACTAGATTAACGGCGGTCCATGGCGCTGGGAACATCGTTGCACCTCCAGGGGTCTAGGGGCTGAGGGATTGGAGTGCCTTCACAGAGCCATGTCCAGATTGAGGGATAAGTGTGCTGTGTTGTGGTTCGTGAAGCCCCTGATTTTCGTGTGGCATCTCACACCAAGTTAAGAAACCCGTCGCATATCCACTAACAACTCTTGGGCTTATAAAGACGTCTGCAGTTATCTGCATTCCATCGATCAACCAGACTGCCTCACTTAGCTCATCTACCAAACACCGAATCCGAAAAGAAAAAAAAAACCCCCAAAAGACACCAGAAACAAACAATAAACACTTTGATCCAGCTGGTCTAATCGCACAACACCGCCCTCAACATGCACTTCACCACCTTCTTCGCCGTCATGGCCGCCCCCGTTGCGGTCCTGGCCACCCTCGACCCGGCCACATCCAACTCGGAGGGCTACTACCCTTCCTCAGTCAACTGCGACGCTTCCAAGGTGTCCACCTCGATCCAGGCCGCAGAGTGCGCCTACAACACCCGCACCAGCGGCCAGACCTTTGCCGTCTTCGAGACGGACCACGAGTACGACAGCGTTGAGGGTGCTCCTTACGGAACCTGCAGTGCCTATGCTTGCACCGCGCCCAGCAGCTCCGACATGGAGTCCGACTCTGACTACTGGACCTTCTTCTGGAGGTGAGTTTCTTCTTTGCATGGCCTCTCCCCTCATCTGCTGAGGTGACATCCTGCCCGCCCGGACGCATATTACCTTCCTTTCGTGCATTAGCCCTGGCCCAGGGCTGATTTTGTGGAAATCAAAATCTCCAGACTGCGCCGTCGTTTTGCCCCGAGACCAAACCGTTCACCGTCGTCAAGCCTCCCAGAAAACTGGCTGACTTATGTATCGCAGTGATGCTGGTGACTCGAGCGGTGTGGGTACCACTTGCATCAAGGACCCCTCCAGCGGAGAGTGCGGGTGCGAGGACTCTGATGGAACATTCGTTGTTGGAAGCTCCAGCTGCACCTAGATGGTGTGAACTTTTCTCTTCATGAATCGACGTTGCGCGCGGTCGGTAACAGAGGCGCGCTTGTCGGGCATATAGTTAGTCAACGTCCCGTACATATTAAAGGACAGATACGTGTTTTTGATGAATAAAAAGCTGGTTGCACAACTCTTTCTGAAGCCCAAATGTCACACAACGTATCACTGATAATTTGCATTGAGTTCTTTGAATGCTTTCGATAGCATCGTGTGATTTCAGCCAGGGTTCCACAAATGGTCCTCTTGCTCTATAAGCCCGGAAAGCCATCAATCGACGAGTGATGCTATTTCTGGCGACGGTGGCGTACTTCTCGGAAAGCAATCAATGAAAAGACATAGGTGCAGAACACAAGGAGGTTTCGGCGGTTGAACAAGTTGTATTTTCCTGATATCTGTGGTGAATCTGCTAAGCCTGCTGGACCGCCTGCCACAGGTCGCTGTATTGACGACAGCCCAGTGTAATCGCGCCAGATTTGGGGGTGCAAAAGCCGCACTTGGCGATGCGATATATCAGCCTGTTAGACACCAGGCGGAGTACGTCTCGTTCAACAACAAGGCCGGACTGGATCCACCTTTCTTGGCTAGAAAGGTTCGATGAGAACAAGAGACTGTCTGCTAAATGCTTGGTACAATCGGCAACCCATCACGGATTGCGCCCAGAGCCGCCATCGAAGACGACTCGGTGTCAAAAGCATCAAAACGCGTTTCTTCGTGTACACAAGGCTCAGGCGGAGTGAAACGGCGTACAGTCTGCAAATGGACGCAGCCATGGCGGCACTTGCAGAAACTATAACGTTTTCGTGGTCCATGATATACTGGAATGGCACAGAGATGACTGATTCTGCATTGTCAGCATGATCTCATCCTCCTTCAGATTCCGATGTGACACAAACCTTTGATAGTGTCAGCCATGCTTGTATGGCTAGTTGTGTAAGTGTTAGTCTTGCATAGAATGTAGAGCAACACACCTTGGCCTGGAGCTGATGAGACCCGAGAAAACAAAGTAAAGGTCATCGTCTCCTCTGAACCAAGACCAGTGATGTCAAGCACGATACTGCTCAGCGACTCGGCAGCTGTTGTCGGCCTTGGTTGAAGCGTAACGTGTGGCCCAACCCACGGAATACAGCTTTAGCCAACATAAGATACTGAAGGACAGCAAGCTTCCGGATCAAAGGTCTCGGATGAGCTTCATAGCTCGAAGCTGTTCAAGTTCAGTGTCTCTTGACGTTTTCCATCCACTCTTTTCCACCTTTCAACCCGCTGTGGGCCTTTGTAAATAGCTGTCGCTCCCATTCGTCCAGGCCACGCGTGAATTCGTCTTGAGCAGCTCCTATGCCAATATTACTTCCGCCTTCTTTACCGGCCGAGTCGCCCATCTTCCGCGCATGCAAGGCTATCTCGGCAGCGCGCATCACGAATGTCTTCCTCAGCACACCGTTGAGTTCTCTTTCTTCAAACAGGTCCAGAAGGCGAGTGGCCAGGCCGTAAAAGTTAATACTTCGCTGTCGAAGTTGAACGGCGCGCGGATCAGCCTTGAGGGCCTGAACACACTCGTTCGAGAGAGCATCGGGTAGAGATAGGTTCACGAATGGTTTCGCATCGTCGTTGGGGTTACTGGCTGTGTTGGCGAGGGCGAGCAGTTCGGCGAGCCACAGAGGAAGCGAGAGCTTGGTGCCAGATTTGAGGTCCTGTCCTGGATTGTTGTTGAGATGGCCGAGATTCAGCACGGTCACGTTGAACTCGCAAGGTATTTTCTGTAGATTTCGTGGCGGATTAGCGGTCGGCTGCAGGAAGTGGAGGACGCGAAGAGAGGGGTTGATTCAAGCCCGTACCTCTGCATCCGTAAGGATCGAGTCAATATCATAGTAGGACATATTTACGCCTCAAGACAAAGCATCCTGTGAGGGATGCTTTGCGGAATAAGAGCAAGAATATGCCGTGTTTTTGGCACAAGAGCACCACGCACCTGAGGGTGTCATCTGCAACCGAGGGTCGTCAAACGCGACGTGGATGTGGTGTGCACGCGACTGTGGCTTGCATCTGTGGCTTGTCTCATGTTGTGGCTTGTCGTACTTAAAATGACGTTTCGTCGTACTGGGAAGCAGGGATATAGCTTTGACCGAGAACGGCGCTTTCTGAGCCCCGAGTCTTTGACTACTTGATCTTAACCAATGACATGGGACCAATTTGCTTACAAAGAGCTCAGAGGAGGCCCGTGCTATCCGTTCATGCCGTGGTACCGCAATTGCCTAGATGAGATTGACATCACTTTCACTTCTACCTTTCTATCATCTTCTTTCCCTTCCGTCAAATACAATCAAAAATTCCTCATATACTGTCGAATCTACAACCTGAGGCTGGACCTTGACTTCCCGTCGTTGCCACTTGCCACGAGAACACCGAATACGAGATTCAAACATGTCTTCCACACTTATGCGAACCACTCCCGCGCTGCGCGGCGCCCTGCGAAGTGCCGCGGCGAGACCAGCTACAATGGCCAGCACACAGTTCGTCCGTGGCAAGGCTACACTTCCGGACTTGTCCTGTACGTGAAAACAAAATAATGAATAGAAGCCTATAATTGTTTGGCGAGCGCGCACAATATCAGTCGACCGAAACAGACGGTACAGCGATCTACCGCATTCTGCCTTTGGTCGCCTGCTTCACTACGCACTCGATAATGGTAGCGGGAATTGACTGTAAACCTTTCCACAGATGACTATGGTGCCCTCGAGCCTCATATTTCCGGTCAGATCATGGAGCTGCACCACTCTAAGCACCATCAAACATATGTCAACGGACTGAACAGCGCTCTCGAGACAATTGGCGACGCTGAGGCCAAGGGCGACTTTACCAAGGCTGCAACTGTTGCACCTCTTCTCAACTTCCATGGCGGCGGTCACTTGAACCACACTCTGTTCTGGGAAAACCTGGCTCCTGCAAACAAGGACGGTGGCGGCGAGCCGGAGGGAGAGCTCAAGGTGCGTTGAACCCAATCTTCCTGCTGCTGTCTCTTGCAGCAAAACTCGCAGGCAGCTCTCCGACTCAGCAAGCTTGAGGTTGGTAGCTAATATATTGTTGATTGCGTACAGAAATCGATTGACCGCGACTTTGGCTCGTTTTCCACCTTTCAAAAGCAGACCAACGCTGCCCTTGCCGGAATTCAGGGCAGTGGCTGGGCCTGGCTGGCCAAGGACAAGGACAGCGGTGCCCTTTCTCTTGTCACTCGCGCAAACCAAGATCCTGTCGCCGGCAACTTGATCCCTCTCCTTGGAATTGACGCTTGGGAGCACGCATACTACCTGCAATACCAGAACCGCAAGGCCGAGTACTTCAGTGCGATCTGGAACGTTATCAACTGGAAGACTGTCGCAAAGCGCTTCCAGGCTTAAGTCGATAGGAGCGTCCAAGAAACAGCAGGCAATGGAGTGCCTGACTTTTAGGACAGCTGACGAATGGCATCTGGAAACTTCCCACAGCTTTCTTGTGTGATTGCTCTAATATAAGTAACTAATGTCCTCCGAATCCACGAAATCTTTGTCCTTATGCGGTGCAGGAATGGCTTTAGATGTATAGGCATAGTTGCTGTGCAAGTGGCAATGGCTGTGTTCGTCATGTGCGAGAGCCGATTGATTTTCTCTAATTGTATTTGCATCTGGCTCAGCCACTGGCAGTGTTGTGTCTTGGTATATATCTCGGAAGCTGAGAGACACACTTGAAAACACGAATGTAATTTCTCAAAGAGACCTTCGAGAGCAATGCGCCAAAGACGACTTAGCAGTGGCAGATACAGACTTGGCGTCAAGTTTATGGCAATCGCAACTGTTCCCGTCGAAATGGGCCCACGTGCTTTCACTGTTGCTTGATGAGCCTGAGGAAGAACATGCGCTACTTTCGGGACACAACTAAAATCAAGCATATGAACCAAAAATTCGACGTGCCTTCAACAAGAAACACATGGTCAGGTGGTGTAGTTGGTTATCACGTCAGTCTAACACACTGAAGGTCTCCGGTTCGAACCCGGGCCAGATCATCGTTTTGGGGGGCTGGCGCAACGGTAGCGTGTGAGATTCCAGCTTCAATTCTCTGGATACTCCTCAAGGTTGTCGGTTCAAATCCGGCGTCCCTCAGCTCTTTTGTCTTTTGCTCGGTACCAGGATCTCATCGTCAGCACGGGCGGATACACATGCTGCTTTTTTGTGTCAAAGTCAATCTCAATGGAAAAGTTTCGTTATCGGGTGAGATTGCTTTTGCGCTGAAGCCTTGCAATGCCCACAATACAAGGCATGAATCACGAGCACAAGTATGCGTGCGACATGATTGAATCCGTTGCATTCAATTCAGACGGCTTCATCCTGTCGAATGCCGAATTTCAATTCCGATAGGAACACCTATAGACGCTCTTTCAATATCCTTGATTTCTCAATGTCCTTGTGTGCCTTGACTGCACGGCGCACGGCAAGATCCAACATGATTTCCTCGCTACCACCGGGGACGGTCAAAGCCTTGACATCGCGCCAAATCCGCTCGACCCGTTCCCCACGGCCGCCGCGGGTCAGTCCAATGCCGCCCAGAATCTGGATGGCATCTCCTGCAACATGTTGTAAGACTATGCCGGCGTGCGCCTTCAGTTGCGCTGTGGTTCCGGCCAGGAGGAATTCGGCCTCGGCGGGAGATAGGTTGTGCAGTTGGTATATCAGACTCTGTCGAGACTTGTGAGCCTCTCATACCGCAACTGACAATTTTGTTGTCGGGAAATACTTACCTCGAGCCATGACTGCAGTGCTTCAACTTCTCTGCTCATATTGGCAAATTTGTATCTGACAACAGCTAAGGAATTACATTGTAAGTGGACCACTCTCCTGCCATCTCAGTAGATTCAACATCAGTAATACTCTGATGCGACTCACCATGATCGACAAGTACTTTTCCGAATGTGTGTCTCGAAAGAGCGTACCTATTTGAGTGTCAACTCTGGTCCGGAACACCACACCATCCACGGCGGGCTTTACTTGACCTACTGGATCGAGTCTTCCAGACAAACCCTCGAACATCGAAGTGCTTGCATCGAGATGAATAACCTCTCGTGATTGAAGTTCGAAACCACATATTTGAAGCCCTGGCCTCGCTGCCCAACGACCATATCGACGGGCACCTTCACGTCATCAAAGTCCACAAAAGCTGTCCCAGCAGTCGTCGATCCAGAGACGGTGATATGACGCGTGGTCAATCCTTGTTGACGCGGCACAACGAGAAGTGTAAAGGAGCCGTCGACTTCCTTCACCAAGGTCAAAAACAAGTTGGCATATGTGCCAGATGAGATCCACTGAATTCGAAACGTCAACAATTATCTCATGATTACATGCAGGCTTGATTGTTCGTCTCTGACTCATAGGTACCTTCTTTTGTCCATTGATGATAAAATGTTTGCCGTCTTCTGAGACTTTCGCTTCTGTCTGGAGGCCTGCGACATCCGAGCCAGCATCAGGCTCTGTGATGGCTAGAGCTATTCTAGACCTGCCTTGAAGAACTTCTGGAATTACTCTTGAGGACATAAGATCAATATATGGTTCTCTTGAGCCTTCATGATATTGCGCGTGGAAAACTCAAGACATACCGTTCTTTGAGGTGGGCTGAGCCGAATCGTTGAATGGCTGGAATAGCCAGGGTCTACAATTGTAAGAGAAGATATGCAAAATTAAACCCCTAAAACGATTATGCTCGAACCAAGAATCCGGACTTACTATTCCACCAACCAGACCAATCTCGACTCTGCGTAAACCAATCTGTAAGTTTCACTACATCAAACTTGGAAAGAGTTGCGGGAACAGCACTCAACGAACCCTACGCCACCAACACGACCAAATTCATCGTGTAGTATAAAATCGTGAAAGCCATCCCACTCATCAGCCGAAACATTCCCGATGATAGGAAACTCGTCTCGCCAACTTTGAGGAATGGTTGCACCGGCGCCCATTGGCATCAAGATACCATCTTTACCCGCTTTCAGCCACAGGCCATCCGGGAGACTGGCACTCTGCTCCCAGTCTTGTACGAATGGAACGAGATTCTTTCATATCTGTTAGCACTCAAATCACAGCATGATTCCAGGCTTTCAGAAGAGCTGATATTGGGATTTCTTACCGTTTCAACCCATTTCCGCATTGCGTCTCGAAGTCGACGGTGACTGTCTTTGTAGTATGGGCTGGGACAGCCTCTTGCCCATGGTGCCTCAGCGTAGGGTAGCGTAGATCCATAAAGCCACTTATCCGTGGTGTCTTTGGATAATGCAGACATTTGGTGATGGCTCTGTGTGCGCGTTTCTAGACCAGTACCCGCTGTTAATCTAAGAGACGATGGAAGTAATTGTCAGTTGATAGTTGTGGATCGAGAAGTGAAGCTTCATTGCATGCAGAGACGACTATGACTTGCATTTTGCAACCTTGACAGTCGAAGCCTCGGCTAGTTAAGCATTCCGACCTGCCGATATAACATGCCCAATAAGTATGCGTCTCTCCAATTCGAGGTGGTCGGGTGTTTGAGCCGGGGACTTTAAGTCAAACTCCGCGAAATGGGTTTAGTCGATTTTAGTCTCACAATTTGATCCTCATCACCATGGTTAGAGTGTCTATTGATAAAAGATCGCAGACGAGCTTCCATTGCTATATTGCTTGATTGAAGAACTGTTTCGACTCTCAATCCGTTTTCAATGATGACACTTGCAACATTTATTCCTTCGCTCCATATTATGAGATCTTAGACTTGGTCATTCGCTAATTTGAGGGGGGGG
>KZ678661.1:0-30328 GCA_003019895.1 Coniella lustricola
TTTTTTTCCGCTGGCAGTCTATGGCGTTTCTGGATTCTGGGTTTTTGCGTTTGAGTCTTGGTGTTGGGGGATTGCGGGTCAAGGATGGCAGGGTTAGTGGTCTGGTGTTGAGTTGGGGCGGTCAAGTTTGGTGAAGAATTGATTTGAGCTAGCATCGATTGATCAGCTTTCTACTCTTGACCGGTACCGTTGCATTCTCCAGATTTTGTTATTGGGGTATCATGTTGAGTATTGTTGGGTGTTGCTGGGAGTGTATTGTATTGTTGTCTCTGGGACAAACAGACACAGAACGAGGAAGACACAGACACAAGACAGAGAGATAGAGAGATAAACGTTTATACATTTCGGGTTGTGATGGACGGGTCGTGCTGGTTCCAATGTTTGCAGTCCTGTGTATTTGATGTGTTTATCTATTTACTTCCGGCGCTTGCTTGCTCACTTTTGCGAAGGTACTGGTCGAGTCTGATTTGATCTTCTTCTTTGTATTGACTCATTGGCAGGGGAACTCTCTGGTTGTTTGGTGTTCTTATTCTTGATTCTTTTTTTTTCTTGTTGAGCCCACCCCCTCAGCCCGTCCTGGTTCCGAAAGGAATTGGTTGTGGAAATGGGTGTTGATGGTATGATGATATGACTTGATATAAGTTGAGCATTGTTGTCGCATGAACACGAGATGTAATAGTGTTGGCCTCCTCGTATGAATCAAGGGAGCAATATAGGTGGTGTAGGCTTGTTGTAGTCGTAGTAGTCGTAGTAGTCGTAGTAGTCGTAGTAGTCGTAGTAGTCGTAGTAGTCGTAGTAGTCGTAGTAGTCGTAGTAGTCGTAGTAGTCGTAGTAGTCGTAGTAGTCGTAGTAGTCGTTCTCTGTCTTTTGAACTGATCATTGTGTTGTTATATCCTTAGTCCTGTTCTGATTTAAATATAGACTAATAGACTGACAGACTGACAAACAGGCTACATATGGACGGTAATCAACTCTTTCGGTACTCGTCGTGCACTGGTTCAAAGCTTTGATATCACACACACACACACACATACATACATGTGTAAGTAGGTATGTATGCATGTTGAGCATGAATTATGACGACTGCCACTTCCTCCCAAAAAGCCTCTCAATCTCCACGCCGGCCAGCACAAATGCGGCCTCGCCCAGCGGCGCATCCGGGACCAGTGGCTGTGACGTATAATACTCGTAGCTCGCCGTCGAGTTGAGGCTGCACACGCCCACCGTGCCGTTGAACCCCAGCGTAGAAGCAGCAGCGGAGGAGGCGTGCGTGACAAAGTGGCCGATGAGGTGGTCGTACGCGCGCAGGGCGGTCTGCACGAGCGTGTAGTACGAGGCAGAGCGTGCTCCGCTTGCTTCTGCTGCTGGTCCTGTGTTGTTGTTACTATTAACATGATTTGCGACAGTCTCCTGGTAATACGGATGCAGCGTGACAGTCTGGTCCTCGAGCAACCCCAGCCGCAGCCCCTTCAACAGCACAAACACAAACAGCGCCGTCGATGTAGGACCAGTTGGGGTATGTTTCGTAGTACCTGTTTTGGGGAGGCGATGGTGCTTAGTTTCTTGTAAGAGGCGTGGGTGTGTTGATGGTGTGTGCATGTATAAGTGTAGACGAGGCAAGAGTCCAAAGCCACAGACACACACACACACACATACACACACATACCAGAACCCACCGTCCTCGTTCCGCGTTTGATAGTCCAGGCTGTGATTCAAGACCTGCATCACCAACCCTTCCAACTGCAAGAACGGGCCCGTCAACGCAAGCGACGCATCGTCTCCGCCACCGCCGCGGAACCCTTGGCCGTCAAACAGCCGGTTCTGCACCGCCTGCGCAACCGTGAACCGATCGAGCGGCAGCTGGACCGTGTTGGATACGTTTGTGAAACCGGGCTGGACGGAGTGGTCCAGCACGATGGACCCGGAGTAGTTGCGGAACGCGGACACTATGTGCGCATCCGGACACGAGCGGCTGTTGCAGTGATGGTGCTTGTCGTCTTCGTTGTCGGGGCCGAGAGCGAACAACGGCGCGTACCAGCCGAGCCAGGCCTCGATGGCGAGGCTGAGCATGCCGGCTTCGAGGGGCGAGGTGGGAGGGTGCGGCTGGAGCGGACTCGGCACGCCGCCACTGCCGCCGCCACCGCTGCTGCTGTAAGGAGTAGCGCAAGGCGGTGTGCGGTGCGCATGATTCGGGGTGGGTGGTGGACTGGAGAGGTCTTGTTGCAGCGCCTAAACGAAGACGACGTGCAAATCAGGGCGTCAGACAGGAACTCGCCCACTTGTAAGCAAATTTGAACAAGTGCGGCAGATCCAAAGTCGCACGTGGCCACAGTCGTATTCTGCGTGCAAAATTGCTCTTGGCATCATGCTCACGAAGCACATGTTTGCCAATCCAAGGCCACGGAACCGAGTTGCAAGCGACCGATGGACGTACCGTCAGCCTCGCGCAAGGCTGACCAATCGCGTGTTACACATTTGCATCGGTGCCATCAATCTGATTGGACCCGCCTACATTGTCATACCAATTTATATCCCGTACACCAACCACCGTACCACGGATGCCAATGCAGCACCAGCACCAGCACCAGCCCCAGCTGTTAAACTGCGAGACCGATCAAGTTCCCTGTCCTTACCTGTCCTGCCAGTGTCTCGGGCAAAAAGACGAGACAGACAGACGGCAGCAACGGCAGCACAAGAAGCCCAGACCCAAACGCCCCTTGTGCTGCCTGTGCTTACTATTCCGGCTCTGTGATCGGGCAAAGCAATTGGAGTGCGTGAGGAGGTTCGCTCGAAAGCAATGATGCGTGTCAAGCACGAGCGAGGTCAGAATATCGTCGTCCACCGCCTCTTTGTCGACATGCCGATATCAAACATGTCGATGTATTGGTACGACAGCCACATAGGAAATTGCTGTTTGGTCCATTTCATCGACAGTCGCACACACACACACACACGCACTTTGCATGCACGAGCAAATTGCAGAATGTAGTCTACCCTTTGAAGTGTGATATTCAGACCCTCAACGCCAGATATGCAGCCATGAGTGTATATGTACGGACCGTCTATATTTTCCATTCCATTCCACAATCCCATTCCCAATTTGTCTGCTTCTCTTTTGGTGCCCCTACTTCAGAACACAAACAGCAAACACCCAAACCAAAAGCACAAACATCCACCCAGAAAAAAAACCAAAAAAAAACCACCCATAAATCAAGGCTTGCTAACCTGCTCCTTTCGGAAAAACTTGAAATACCCAAAACATATCCCCAAGTTCAACAACAGCACCACCCAGAACCACGCCTCGCCCACCACGGCGCCCACACCCTTGGACAGGTCCGGGAAGACCGGGCCCGGGCCCAGCTTGTCGGGCGCGCTCGCCCGCGCCGCAATCGTCGCAATGGATCCCAACGCCTGCGCGGCAATAATCGCCGCCGCGACGTGCACCCGCGTCAGCGTCAACATGAGAATCATGCCGATGCCGGCGCCCTGGATGCCGTCGAGCAGGCCCAGCCAGAGCCACACGAGCCGCGACACAATGGCCGAGGCCACGGCGCCGCCGGCCCACGGCAGCCAGAGGCCGATCCGCGACACGCCCCAGAACATCTGCGCCCAGCGCGGGGCGCCGAGGCCGACGGCAAACATGGGGAACAGCCATGGGTGGGACTCGCTGAAGCGCGCGAGCACAAAGAGGATGATGCACCACATGACGACAAAGAAGCCCAGCGCCAGGAGGACGACGGACCACGTGGAGAGTACGGTCGAGGCGAAGAGGAAGAACCAGTTGCGGCCGTAGACGGCGCTGAGAAAGTAGTTTTGGATAATGACGGCCAAGAGGTACCATGCGATCGTCTTGCGCTTCAGCAGCGTCTTCCACAGTTGCGGGACCGGACCCGGGGTTTCGCGGTAAAAGTCGGGCAGGCCGAGGTAGAGCGCGCCGCCAACGAGCCAGAGGAAGACCGCAATGGGCAGGCAGACTGCGAGGAGCACGGGGCTGTTGGCGATGGACTCGGAGCCGCCGTCGGCAACGGTTGCGGAGACGGTGGCGCCCCATGCCCAGAGGCCGAGCGTGTACAGCTGGCTGACGCCCTGGATGATGGCAAGGCGCATGATCCACGACGACACAGTCGAGCCGCCGTCTGTGCCAAAGTTGAAGGCAAAGGTGATGCCGCCAGACGACGAGGCAAACGCGTAGAAGCCGGTGGCGACGTTCTGTATCCAGCCTTGCGTGGTGCTGTCGCTAGCCAAGGGCGAGAATCCGAGAATCGTAAAGGCGGCGCCGTAAAAGACAAAGGGGATCGCGAGAGGGTACAGCAGCGGCACGGTGCGCGAGAGAACGTACCACACAATAGTCGAAGCGAGGTAGATGCTGGCAACCACGTAGAGCTTGGACGCCGGCTCGCCAACACTACCAGTCAGCAGCGTGATCTGGTACGAGTTGGACGCGATGACCTGCGAAATGGCGAGCAGGATGGCGTAGATGGGCCAGTCGCCAATCTGGTACTGCAGATACTTCTTCAGACCCGTCGGCGGCACATAGTCGCGCGGAATCTCAAAGGCCTCGTACTCGCTGTTGGTGTCGTCGTCGTCGTCCAGTCCAGAGCCAGCGGGCTCGTCCATGGACGCACGAGCAGACGACATGCGCGACGAGCGGTGTCCGCTGACAAACGACAGTCCCAGCATCGACCTCCTGTTGGGGTTGGGCGACCGCGACCGGTTGGCAGACGCTGCCCGCGAGCGGTCGCCGCCGGGAGCAGGAGACCGCCCGCGGCCCAGCCGGACATCGCGGTACTCGTTGAACCATTCCTTTTCGGAGCGAAGCAGGTAGTCCTCGATACACAGCTCAGAGATGGAGTTGTGCGCGTCGAGATCACTCAGCTTCTTCTCAAACACCGAGTAGAACTCGCCGTCCTTGTCCGTGAAGAAGGGATCGACCTTTTGCAGCTTGTAGTCGTGGCGCTCGCCAACAATCTCGTCCAAACTCAAGACCGACAGGCGGCTGCTTTCGTTCTGCATAAAGAACGGCCGAGGCGCAGCCAGCATGCTGCTCTGCTCCGAATCAGCCCGCTGGTGCTGTGCAAAGGGGCGCGAAAACGACTGGGCCGATTCCGTGCGGTCGTGGCCGGGAGAAAAGGTCGGCGCCGGGGTCGAAGGGCCCGGAGAATACGACTCGAAGCCAGGCGTGCCAGGGCGTGATGGCGATGGCGTGTTGTACATGGACGGGATGCGAGACGCGTCGCCGCCAAAGTCCGTGACAGAGTGCACCCAGGCAGGTCTTTGGTCCTGCAGTTGGATCTCGGCGCCAAAGTCTTCCTTGCTGGGGCTGATGAGCAGGTTCTTGGTGCTGGCCATGAAGCCCTTCCTGGGCTTGTTGACGTTCTTGTCGTGCAGCTTGATGACCGAGTTCTGGAGCTTCTCGAGCTTGGCGAGCCATTGCGCGACGGGGAAGCGCTGCTTGGCCGAGTAGGCGCGCATCAGGGCGCGTTTGTCTGGGTCACTCTTGAGTGCGGCCACGATTGCGTGCTTGAACTGATCGAGCAAGTGAGATGCCTGTGTGAAGAACGGCCGTGTCAGCATTGTCGCCCCGTTGTGTGGAAGGGAATCAGGTCACACAATACATACCTTGGTGCTTTCCACCGTGTACCACCACCCAGGCATCTGACCGAGACCACCGACGCGTGCGCCCACGCCGAGCGCGCCCTTACGGCCAAACTCGACAGCGACCAGGCCAAAGGGCTCGTCACGGGACGGGATGAGGGCGAATTCGGCGCCGCTGAAGATGTAAGGGGGCAGGGCAGTGAACTCGGGCTTGCTGAAGACGCGGCCGGGGTATTTCTCCATAAGCTTGGCCAGTTTGAGCGCAGCGAAGCGGCCGTAGAGATCGATCATAGGTCCAATGCACTGGCAAACATGGGTTAGCACCGCCGTTGCAGTTGTTTGGGTGCAGACAGACGCCCACTTACAATCAGCTGAGTCTGGGGATATTGCTCGAGAACCCATGGGAAGATATCCGCAATCAGATCGACCTGTTATGCCACATGTCAGTTTTCGCACCCCTCAAGCCAAGCGCACCACACCGGATTGTGGACCACGTACACCCTTCTGCAAACTCCAGCGACCGACGAACACAAACAGTTCGGCATTGGGGTTCTGCTCGAGTCCAGCCCATTCCTGAGCCTGGCGCTTGAGATCGCTGCGGGCAGCCTCGAATTCCTGGTCGATGGTCGGCTTCTCGCCCGTGATGGCGTCCAAGTCAAACTCGCCGGTATCCTATGGCCAATCATGTCAGTCTTGCCGTTGCAACCAACCAGAAACACCAGTCTGACTGGAGTGGAAAAGAAAAAGACTTACAGTCGGGTCGGGATTGGGCAACTGGCCAACCTTGGACAGACCCCAGAAGATGGGATAACGCGCAAAGGACCGATCACCATACTTCTTCGACACACCCACAGCGCCAAAGCCCTGTTGGTGAATGCGCAGATAACTGGCACCGGCGTGAAGAAGGTTGAAGACTGCAAAATTTCGCGTGAGTAACCAACCCTTGCATGGCTCGTCCGAACACAAGCCGCTGGGGGTGCTGTATGCTTACCTGATCCAAACTGCACATAATCCTTGACCACCTGCTCAGACAGATTGAACACATCGCAGACCTCCTTGCTCTCCTCGGGGGTCCGCATCGGCCACATGCCCTGGAACTCGGCATTGTGCAGAGACAGCGCGGCGGGAATCGTCTTGGGGAGCAGGTACAGAGGCGCACAGGCACCGTGGTAGTCGTTGATGTGGTACAAGTCGACGGGGAATCGCTTGATCGTTTCGGCGATACATTGGTTCCTGAAGACAACGTCAGCTTCGTCTGTTGCTGTTCCCGTCGCAGACAAATTCATGCACACGCAATGCAATGCAATCAACAGAACAAGACTTACCATGCAGAGTAGTACACGGCACTCTCCATATCGTCCATGCGAGGAGGATACGGCTCCGCCTTGGTCTGCTTCCTGAATACAGGCGCATCCAGCAGCACAAACGTGATGTTCTCCAGCTTGTGGTACTGCACCTGCACCTCGTAGAACTGACCCATGACCTTAACGTACATGGGTTCAGCAGGCGTGTCAATCGGGTAGTCGATGCCACCAGCGCAGGGCACAACCCAAATGAGATCCTGGTGCTTCAGCGCCGTACCCATCAACTGCGCCATGACACCCAGGCCGCCAATCTTGATCTTGATGCCCCAGTCGTCAATGTTGTACTCCATTGTGGCAATGAGCACCTTGCGCCGCTTGTCGCCCTGGACACCTGCGCCGGGAACAATCAGCAACCGGGAGGCCGTGTCGACTTTTTCGTTGAAGAGCGTGCGCTTGGCTCTGCGAGCGAGGAGCGCAACCGTGGATCCTTGCGTGACACCAATCTCGTTGTACTTGATCTTGTAGAAGGACCGTCTAAAGACCTCCACAACAGCAAGCGCAGAGATGATGGGCACAATCCAGAGGAGAATGTACAGAATCAGCTGCGCCCACATGCTGCCGACCGGCACGATGCCGTACTTGAGCGTCGAGTCCTGGATCACAAAGCGGTAGGCGAGATGCGGCTTGGGCGGTGCCGAAGTAATGTTGACGACCGTCTCGATGAGCGAGGACGGGGGCATGCGCTCCAGCACACCATCGCTGTCAATGTCTCCGTAGATGAAACTCTCGTCGGGCAGGCCGTCGGGGTTCATGCCCCACACGCTGACCTCAAAGTAGGCTGGCCATTCGTCCATGTAGTGCCACTGCCAGAAGGACTCGCCCGTGTGCTTGATTTCGTTGTCGAGGCCCGAGTCGTAGCCGTACTCGTTGAACGGGCCAGAGGCGAACAAGTGAGGGAAGCGTCTTGCGGCGCCGCTGTAGTCTGCATCAGCCTGCACGACGTAACTGCTGCTGCCCACCAGCTGGTTCCAGTACTGGACGATAACGTGCGTTCCCTTCCACTCCTGCTCCGTAGTGCCGTTCCAGGACAGTTCGGTAATCGTGGTTTCCGCCTCGTAGGGGAGCCAGGAGCTGTACGTAGAGCCCCAGTTAGTCGAGTAGCGGTAAGAGTTGGCACCTGGTGCGCTGTGCGTCAGGGTCATGGTGCCATCCGAGGATTTGTTCAGCATGCTGCTAGAATAGTTGGCAGACGTGGGGAAAACCAGAGGGTGGTCAAGAGCTCCGACACGAAGCAGGAAGCGATCCACAGCGTCCGTCGACGAGCCCTTGTCCGCAGTGAGAGGCTTGTGCACTGCCATCTGGTGGATACCAGGAGCGAGATTGGTGACGTTGAAGGAACATCCCCATGCCGTAGCAATAATACCAGCGTAGTCGGGCTGTGTGTCGGAGAGGCTTCCACACTGAACGGTCGAGGTGTCAATCGAAGGCGAAAGGCTTGACGCAGTGCTAGAGGTGAAGTTAATGGAATCAATCAAATAGTCCTGGTCCATCTCAACGTTAAAGTGCAGCGATACGTTGACCGAGATGCTGTCTCCAGAGGCGAAATGGCGAGTATCATGTCCCGGCAGGAACTTAGTGATCATCGGAGGCGGAGGCACCCAAAAGTCGACCGGGACGTATGCGCGGAATTCGAATCTACTCAGAGTGATCGAGTCGGAACAGCCATTGTATTCGGTGGATCCGTTGATGCCGAGCTTCTCGGTAGACGCGGTAAGGTTCAGTTCGTCGTGCGGAAAGAACAGGTTCTTGACCGTGGTGCCAGTGTCAAAGGGCGCAAGCAGGGCCGAGCTGCTGTTGTCGCATTCGAATGTGTAGGTGCGAGACTCGTTCAGGTTGTGATACACCATCCAGATTTGTGTCGCGTTCTCTCCGAGGTCTTGGATGCCCAGAAACTGGTTGCGCATGACCGACCAGATACCAGTTTCGGTGCCTACTCCAGAAGATCCAGGAAGATAGATGGTCTCGGTCTGCTTGGACAGTTCGCGCAGGTAGAATCCATCCGTGAGCACAGGGTATTGGTTGCGGAGGAAGTACATGTGCTTGATAACGTTGCGAATCGGGTGGCTAGGATCGCGGTGGTCGTACGACACAGTGTCGTCCTGACAGCCCGTAAGGGAGGCATTCAGAGGCATGTCGAAGTAGAGCGTTGCGGGGAGCAGAGAATAACAGCCGTGAGCTTGCCATGCCGGACTGGCGGCGATAGGTTGCCGACCGAACATGTAATTGGATGCAGTGTTGTCGAGCACGTAAAACGCCTGTTCCTCTCCCCACAAGAGAAGTGGAATTCCAGGCATGTGCAGTGTGGTAATGAACTGGGCAGAGTCGTCAGCACTGATAGCAAGAAAATGAACACGAACCAGCAGACCCGAAACTCACTAGGCCCAAAAGATTGCGCTCGATTCCATACGTGATGGACGGCCAACGAAAAACATCCTGGTTCGATGCGCCGTACATGTGACGAGGGTCAAACGCGCCAGTCTCGGCATTGAGCATGTCGTTGCTCAAGATCATCGTGTTCCATGCGGTGGTGAAGTCGACAGACACATCGTAAGCGGCAGACATGTCGCCGTCCATACCCAAGAACCGAAGAAGGTTACGGTAAATAGAATAGTGGAATGCTGCACCATCGAGAGGGTTTTGACCAGCGTCGCGGATGAAAATGTCCTTGTTCGCAGCAGTGGCGCTGGTCAAATTGACGGCTGTCTCAATGTCGTCGAGATATTGGTCTGGCTGACGACCACGGCCTAGGGAAAAAAAGACAGGTCAACTTTTTGCAAACCCTGTGGCGAAGGAGAATGAATCACATACCAAGATAGAGGGATCCAAAGGTATTACCACCAGTGATTTCACCCGGAATGAAGAAGTTGGTCTTGTTGACCTCTCTGGCACATTCACGCATAGCTGCCGAGAATTCACCCAGGGCGTCGACCGTAGACTGGGTCGCTTTATCGTAACGGAAACCATCAATATCCAACATCTGAATAGTAAGACAGGAGAAGTTGATGAGCTTCTGGCGGACAGAAGGCACCCACTCGCGCAGGCGATCTTGCACGGAGGCGAACTTGGTCATTTGTCGTCGGTAGTCGGCGTACACACCAAAAGCCTCGGTGTCACCAAACTGTAGAAAACAGTCAGCACTCCGCAACGAGGGTAAGAGAGAACATGCACGCAAACAAGCAACTCACTTGATCAAATTCGCCATCGTAGCAGCCTCCGAAAGTGTCATAGACATCATCTTGGGCTTCAGAACCATTGGCCCAGTACAGCCGCGGGAAGTTCTCGCAAGTCGCGTTGAAGGTGGTGCCAAAGTTGAAATCGTGATATCTTCTGCCGTTGGCAGCCTTCCAGAGCGCTTGATGCTCGTGTTCAGGCACATAGGGCGCAGACTTGTTGAGGTAACCCTTGAACCCAACGAGATCACCCATGGTGGCAACAGTGTTATCCAAAATGATGTACCTGCATCAAACGATTAGCGTATTGTTGCGCGCGAAATAGCTCGGTCACACCACTGTGACACCGGTCGCATCGTGAACCGGGACAAAATCAACGCAGGGCAAGTCACTCACATTCCGCGGGCGTGAATCTCTGTGATTGCCTGTCTCCAGACGGTGATGTTGCCAAAGTGCTGATCAAGAAGAGTGTGGTCTAGCGGCGAGTAGGCATCGGATCCCCAAGGCTGGTTGATGAACGGCGATCCAGCCACATACAAGGCCTTGATACCAAAGCCCTGGATGTAGTCCAGACTGTCGGCGAGACCCTGGATGTCACCGCCGAACCGCAGCTGGGTGCCCATGACATCCTGCTCAAAGACTGTGCCGTTTGCATTGTCGTTGCTTGGGTCGCCATTGACATATCGATCAAGGAAGAGCGTGTAGAATGGCATGCGCCATTGGTCAGGTGAGGGATGAAATGTGTGGTCTTCCCATTTTCCCGAATACTCCAAGGGATCTGAGGTGTTTTCGTTTGTGTTGAGATTGTAGTCGACAAATTCTGGAGTGTACTTGAGACCACAGCACGACACAGCCAAGTGGCTGACAACGAGTGCGAGTGTCGTTTTTGGGACAAACATGTTGGCGGTCCCCAAACGCGCCAATTCACCTCATTAGATATCGGTTTTATCCTACAGCTTGTTTGAAAAAGTATAGAGATAAATAAAAAGGAAGATAAAAAAAAAAAGGGACAGTAACAAAAACAGACTCAAAGCTAGAGACTCAAATGCAACGTGGAAAAGCCAACTGGAAGAAAGGATGTACCTTCACTTGATGACTTGTCGGGACTTGTAAAGACGCTGAGGAAGAGAGCAGAGAAAAATAGCGATGGATAGACAACACGAACGAGTGACTGGTGACCCACGAAGCGACAGGATGAGTAGCAACCCTTTCAGAGACTAGCAGACAGACGACCTTGAAGGTGAACAAGAGGGTGGGCGGGCGAACAGGTTTTGTTGCCACCCATCTTTGCAGGACAAGATACTCGACCGTATCTCGAGCTTGAAACAGGAACATGGATCTTGTTGGATGTACCCAACATGTCGCTGGTCTGCTCCAGTTGTGCAGTCTCGAGGTCGACCCCACCGTAGGCGCAGGATACGAGGTCGGACACCAGCAGGTGCAGAGGTCAGGTACATGACATTGGCATCTTGGGCCAAGTCGTTTGTATACACGAGTCCACAGCGATCAGGCATTGCGAAACTGTGCAAGCCTGGCGAGCTGGCATGCTGTCGAGATAAGCTAAGACATGGAGAGGACGTTCACTTCATCATGGCAGTAAACGATAACGCCGGGCTACTCCACCTGGCGCAACCTCCCGTTTGTAACTCATGAGTTTCTGCGGGTTATTGGAGCCTGCTTTTTGTGGAGCGAGTCCACCCCCATGAATGGCAGCAAGGCGGTTTAGGGCAAGGACGGATAAGGGGAGGAGGCTGTACTGTGAAATATTGTATTGTATGAGACGCAGTATCGAAGAGGGACGAGCGCGGCCCGATCTGGTATTCTTGGTCGCGATGTCATGCATGGATCATGACTAGCTTTTCTGATTTGCTTAGCTCTTTTCTGGAAAAGTTCCTGTGGCATGTCATCGGGATGCGCGAGCTGAAAGTCAGCGATGCGAGCGAATAAGGAGGCAGGCCAGTCGGCGAAGAATGCTGTCTAGACAAAGACAACCTTTTTTGACGGGAGCAAACAATAGAACCTTCTTTTTGGGAGGCAGCTGCCGATCCTTTACAGACACGACAATAGAACGTCCTGAAATGGCACGTCCTAGAAGGGACCTCGTCACTCCACTGCCTGTATACTTCATGTACTGTATCGCAAGGCTCCAAGCTGGGTAAGAAGTCGCGCAACAAGCGCGGCTCGTCTGAAGATGGGATTCTTAGTTGACCCTAGCACCGACAGGACTTGTTTCTGGGCAGTGTGTACAGTATAGTGAAATGCCATTGTCCAGGTCGAGCCAAAAGACGTCACAGGCACGCGCAAGCGTGGACCATGTTGGGCTTGCGACCTGGCAACGCTACCGATCAAGAATCGCGAGAACCCGCGGGTGGATGCTGGCAACAAGTCAACAGGCGAGCCGTGATTGGCCAGATGCACACAGCCCGACCGGGTAACGAGCCGCTGGGGACTGTGATAATGTAGGTCCGGCGTGGTCGGGTCCAGCCCTGGGGGGCGAAGGCGTCCAAAAAAAGCTTTTTGCTCGGTATGAGCTGGTGGACTGTGTGGACTGGGTGGACTGGGTGGAGCCGCGCGAGCGCATTGCAAGGCTGCGGCCTGCGGACGCCACGCATATACTGACCAGGATAGTCTGTCGAAGCTTTGAGCGCCAAGAGCCAAGAGCCTCAACCTTATTCAGGATATTCGTATTACTCATGGTGCCATAGACATGATATCACCGCAGAGGTGGATGCGCCGAAGTTTGCAGTTGCTGCAGTTTGATGCAGGTGAAGCGATAAGACTCCCAAGTATCGTAATTTGTCGGTTTGGGCTGTTGATTTCTCGTAAAGACGACGCCGACATACGTGCTCATTTGGGACTCGACTCTTTGTGGATGTTCAGCGCGCGCCAACCGGAACCGCCCAAAAGGGTATTGCGAGCGATAAAAGTCCCCGAGGAAAAACGTCGATCAGGGAAAGAAAGGAAGAACAACCATCACTGTCAGGAGGTGTCAGCATAGTCCTTGCAGAGTCTAATTCCAACACGGACTGTCCTTGTTGCGGGTTTCGCTGCATATTTCCAATCACCATGTCTGGTCAAGAGAATGGCTGCTGTCTGGATTGATCCCAGCACCTGCACCAGCAACTGGGCACAGCACACACATCTTCTTGTAGACAACAGCGGTCCGTTGTGTGAACAACAAGCTTTGCGTTTTCCACCTGCGTTGGAGGCTTTGGCTTGTTCTAGAAAGCAGCAGACTCCCAAGGGCTGTGAATACACTGTGTGCCAGACGTCTCCATGCACCGTATGGGTATTGCGCTCGTTGCGTTGTCAGGACAGGGTCAGAGATGACAGGCTGACTAGCTGGAGCCCAAGCAATTAGCATGCGACACCGACCAACAAGTACTGCAGTACAGTTGAGTGAGTTTGAGGACGTGTCAGCTGTGCGAGTAGCAGGTGTCCACACTGTCGAGGCCAGTCGATATCCATTGCGCCTCTTTCCCTCCTCTGCTCGCTCCTAGCAAAGTAGGACCGCGGCAACGCCGGCTGGAAATCTGGGGTCGAAGAGCACAAAAACAAGGCCGGTAGAAAGGAAGAGCAAGATGCCGTAGAAAGTTCCTGGGTGGAGGCCCAGTGCCAAGTGAAGCTCTCACGGTCGAGGCCGAGGCCTGGAGGTAACCGCCAGCGCATGGCTCCAGCTTAGGAAGGCTGTGCAGCACAGTGAGGCCTGCTTCTGCCTCTGGTGTTTGTTTTTCCCCGTGCTCGCTTGTAGCATCTATGGTGTGTCAATCTCAGCAGCGAACAGAGAGACCCGAGTGGTGACACTCGACGTCCTGCCGTGCCGGCTGCGTGATGCTGACTCGCTCTCGCATGTTAGAAGCTGCTTGGCCGCCGCGGCCAGTGGATTTGGAAGCAAGAGACATGGATTGAGATTTGAGATTTGAGATTTGAGATTTGCTGTTTGGCGGTGTGTGGTGGTGGTTGGGGCTCGTGACTCTGCTGGAATTGCCGAGCAGGATCAAGAATGCCGTGCAGAGATCTCACGCTAGCGCGGACTGTCCAGAAGCTCGGTACCTTTGGTGCGGAGCATGGCCACCCTAACCCTCAACTCTGCTCGGCTCCCTTGCTGGCTGCCTGGTGCCTGCTGCTTACTAATGTTGCGTCGCTATGTGCCTTGGTAGCTCGGTAGCTCGGTAGCTTCGTGGCTCTGTGGCTCGAGAATCTGAACGTCCTCAACACCAAACACCAAACCACATTCGAGATCCACTCTGCCACCATTTCCATTTATCTCTGGCGCAGCGGTCTCAGCCTTCATATCGACACGTCGCAGGCAGATTCGCCGTCTCACACTTCAGGCTGTCCCTCAAGAAATCTGTCCATGGAGTTCCTGAAGCGGAGCTTCACGTCCCTTTCGGATTTCTGGCTTTGGATCTGTCGACGTTGATTCGCAAAAGACAGCTTGGTGACGATCAAGATTGAAGACGGCTGTCAACATTCCTCTGCTCGTCTTGGCACTGTAACATTGGCGCTTACACATCTCTTCATTTGCAGGCTTTGTGGTTCCCTGGTCGCGCGCAATACTAGAGGCTACTCTCATTGCACAGCTTCAAAGTAAGCGCAGCCAACAGTCAATGTGTACGACGCTCGAGTCTTTCTTTTGCTCGGCTGTGCGAGGTGCGGCAAAATACACACCTTCAAAGACAACGAGGCAAAACCGCTACGGAGCACTTACGCGTGCGTCGGGTCACAGTGAAGTGGCCTCGGCAGTGGGCCGTCTGCTACTGGGTGGAGCCTCGCTGAGCGGAGACTCGAGAGGCTGACGAACGCGCAACGGGCCGGCTGGAAGGACCAATGGCGCTGCGGCAGCGCACGTCAGCCATCATGCCATCCATGTCCACGACAGCCACGGAAATAGCAGCTATCAGCCCATCTCGACCGACCTGTTCTCGTTCCTGTCCACTCAGCGAGTTTGGAAACCAATCTGCTCGCTGGAGAATTCCTGCTTGTGAGGTCTAAACTTATCTCTGTCGTCAAAGCAGCTGCGAAACGTGTGGTACAAAAAATAGAAAGAAAAAAAAAACCCCCCGAGGCGATCACGATACTGGACCCCTGGCCGCAAGTAGCTGTCGGCGTCGTCATCTCCATCGTGGCGGCAAGGATGAGGATGTGTGTGCAGTGGAACAGAAACTTGGGCCTGGACCTTCGAATATTCGAGTGCAAGGCCGGGCTCGGTTGAGATACCTCAAAGTGCTATATATGCACAGTACGTTGTCTGTATGGCATCCTCTTCTAGAGTAGATGACATGCAGTACAGGATGTACCTTGCGCGTCAGCAATGCGTCTAAAGGCCTACGAGTGGACTGTTGTACTAATTGGAAGGACTGCTGAAGGTTGTGGTTGGGAGCTACAATTGGCATGTACTCATGTTATACTCCATCTGGCCGACTCGTCCTGTTCACGGCTCTATCGAAGACTATCACGATTGATAGTGGGTTGACACCGTGATGTACAACTGTTCAGTGATTGTGTGAGTGGGTGGTGGGAGATCTACGTTTGCAACAATGATCAGGTCTCGAGAAGGCGGTTCAGTGCAATCATTATCACGGCATTCTGGCCCAGCATCGTCACGGACCTTGACGAGCTGCCTCAGCATCGACATGTCTCAACTTCTTTCTAGACACAAGTGTGGGAGGACTTGTGTACAGTGTTCGCCAGGTCAACAACCAAACTGCAAGAGTGACACCACGCATCAACGCTAGACTCAATGACACTCTCACCACACCACCCAGCAGAAGTGCCAGCGAGGCTGACCCAGCACACATCACTCAAATCTTCCAAACAAGCGCATCGTCGCCCCTTTGCCGTCTGTACCGATTCGTCGCCATCAACATATCCTCACACCCCTCGAGCAAGAACGCATACTTGCGCGCAAACCCCTCGGTAACCTCCCATCCACTCGCATCCCACGGCATCGTCCACACAATCAGCCTCGCGTCCACTTCTTCCTTGTCACTGCCATCACCGCGACCACGACCGCCACCATCACCATCACCGTCACCATACCTACTCTGCAAGTGCTGCAGTCGCCGTCCTACCTTGGCACCACCACACAACCCGCGCAGTACATCCCCACATACCTGGTCCTCGTTCAAGCGGCCCTGCTGTACCGCGCGGATTGCATTGTCGCGCATCCTTGGCGACGGGATCGTGTCAATCCACAGTTCATGCGGGGTCGTCCTCTGCAGCTCTGTCAAGTGCAGCGAGGCGGGGATTTCCTTGTTTGCGGTGCTCGTAGCTGATTCTGTTGGGAACAGCGGCGGTTGCGGGTTCAGCAAATACGCACAGTCGGGGTTCTGCAGCAGTTGGAACAGCGAGAGGATGTAGATGTTTGTGAGCGTCGCACGGTAGACGTTGTACTCGATCAGCGGGATCAAGTGGTCCGAGGAGAGCGGGAAGAGTTGTCGGGAGAGATTGTGGTAGGGCTGGCCTAGGGCAGGAAGCGGCAAGGCGTGGATTGGGCCGGTAAAGACGGAGGCCAGGCACAGGGGCGGTCGGGAGTGGGATGTGTGTTGTGTGAGGTTCGATGCATGACGGGTTTGCTGTTGTTGCTCAGCCGCTTTACGTCGTCCTTTGTATATCATCAGCCAAGGTAACTCTTCGTCTTTGGCCCAAATCTTTCGTCTTGTTCCAAGGCTGAGCCCGACCCTCGCCAGCCTCTCTGACATCCTCGCTCAACCCGTCGATACCACCCAACCACTACTGCCGCAACACTGTCATTAGGATGTCACATACGATGAGCCCGCACATTCAGCCTTGTTTGCCTCTTCTTCCTCTCCGCCCTGTCTCTGAGCCCCGTCCAGTCGTCATCGGGCTTCGTGGCGTGCTGCAGCAGCGGGTGCATGGATAGTACCTCCACGGTAGTCACCAGAGAAGACGTGCTCGGCGTCATTGGTTCGCGCTGGCCGGGCGCGTGAGGGTTTTGGATTCCTGTTTGCGCCATTGTGTGTTCCGTATCGGTGTTCCGGTCGTGTCATGTTTGATGTTCCATGTGTTCGGGGAGGGCCGGCGTGAGCGTAGAGAGAAGGGTCAAGGAGGGGTGTATGTGGTCATGTGATGATTGGCTGCCTCGTGCTGTAATCTCTAAAGTGTTGGGCACGCACAAGCCTTAGGGCGTAACGCTGCGGTTGTGCAACGTCCGGCACGGGGCACGGCACTGGAGCTGAGATGTCAAAGATTGTGGAACCAGAGAGAGAAGCGGAGCATCGAGTCGATATGCAAGAGGCTTACACTGCCCAGCAGCGCCAACAGCAACAACAACAGGGGCAGTCGTGCTTTATATACCTGCGTATCAGCCGTCTCTATTGTCTGTGTCTGGGTACAATGCTTTGCGGTTTCGCTATCTGGTCTGATCACCAAGTTGAGTTGAGCTTACAGAGAGATTTGGCGAAGTCTGCTTCTTCTTCTTTGCATAAAGTGCTCCCTGTGGTTGGATAGTCGGTTGGTTTAATTGGTTGGATTGGTTGGATTGGTACAATCCTACCGATATTTGACGTGGGGGCTCCAGAGGAGGGAGGGACCATATGCAACTGGCTTACAGCGCTAGACTTGGATGGGAATGGTGAGAGATCTCACAATCAGGCTTTCTAATCAGCCAATCAGTGGTCGGTATAGCCTCGTTTCAGGAAGAGATGAGTGAGAGGCCCAGCTCGGCTCCGGGTAGGTGGGTAAGCGTAGTATTGTTCATTTCGTAGAAAAGAATGGTAGCATATGGCAGGCCAACAGAACGGAATGAGCCTGGTACGAGGCGAGGAAGGGTGGGAAAATGCATTATTTGTAGTCTTGTCCATCAGGTTGACTGCTCTAAATACATGTATAGGTTTCCAAACTACAAAAAAATCAATAGAAGTATACGCTCAAGCAACTACAAGTTCTACGATTTGACAAAAGCCAAGCCAAGTATAAATACCAACAGAACATTCAAGAGAATCCAGGAATATCTCATTGCGTCAGTTGATATGTCAATATTATGATATTGGTCGTTTCCAACTTCTCGTACGTGCAGTTAGTATCCCCACTATTTCACACCTACAACCAGAAATATATACTCTCATAATATCAAACCACGATGCGGGTTGCAGCAACTGCTTTTAGTAATTTATACGTGTACTTGCCAATATCTGAATATTCATTTTCATATAGCGACTCATCTCGGTGATGTACAATCAGCCCAATGGTCAAAAACTACGACTTGTCTACCTGCCTGGTATTAACCACATCCACTATCCACACTTCATACAACACATAGCTCATCTCAACCCAAGCGCTCCGAGAACAGACAGACAGACACGAACAAGAAATGCATCTGGGTGCTCGCCATCATGCCGTGCAGCACTCCAGGCCGAATGGGACAGCAGTCGACTTGATAAGAAACCCTGGCACACGAGCAGTCGATACTAGCTTCCGAAACAATAAAGCAAATAAAAACAACTTTTACACTTTACGATATCTTCATTTTCTCTGTTTCCGTTCATCTACGCCGTACCTGCGCCTGGTGTCCAATTCTTTATGTAACCCATGCCATGCCGAGCAAACATGCTGCTGCATAGAAAAACTTGACGTGCAACCGCAGATCGACCTCACGTCCAATATCCGTTGATATCGCATATGGTTATGCTACCTGTGACCCAGGTCTAACAGTCACGTTGAAGGAAAAAAGAAATTTAAAAAAATTGGCCGTGCCATCAACCACGACATAGTTCAAGATATGCCTCCATTCTCTCCCTCCAACACTTGCACCAATTCACCACTTCACCTAGACACTCCATACTTCCAACCACTCACACCTTTATCCCCTCACGTTCCAACAGTTCATCATAAATAAAGTGCAGTGCTCTCACACCGTTTTTTTCACGTAGCAATCAACTCGAACACGTACCTTTGTGTTCCATCCGACACAAGTAAGAAGAACCGCCAGATTGTCTCCGCAAAGGATACAACTTCCGTTGTCCCATCCCGTTCTCGTGTACTTGTACATGGCTCGAATTGATGATAACCAACAGCATTTCAATCATATCGATCGATTTGTATTCTCAGCACCAGACACTACTTTGTTCCAGACTGTGAAACCCCGCAAAGGAAGTCTCTGTACATGCTCATCGTTAATCTCTGGTAGTTGTGTAATAAAGTGTCTTATTTCAACAATTGTTTTATTGGTTGGTTGGTTGGTTGATTGGTTGTTGATATGTGTCCCTTCTATAAAGAAACACACTACAACCATTCTTTCCATCAAACTAGCTGGCACTGTCCCACAACAACTCTTTGGTAGCATTGAATACCACTACATTGCTGCTTTTCTCGTCTTCCACATGTTCCTCGTCCTTACTTCCTCCCATACACACACATACACACACCCCCACACTCACCAAAACTACCCAACCTCCAGCCTCAACGCATCATACTGCACATAGATACTCCTCGGCAACACGGCGCTTTCATAATCCGTCGCATTGTAGGGCAGACTGAGGACAATCTCATTGACCCCCGCTTTTCCAGTCGAAGTCGTCGTCATTGCTGCTGCTGCAGTTGTGTTCGTCTGATTGGCACCCGTGGTGTAATGAAGCCAGCTCGTCGGAAAGGTCCATTTATTCGCCAAATGGTAGCATGTGATTGCGCTGCGGACGCCGCACGAGGAGGATTGGTAGTATCTGTAGTTTGACGAGGACGGGGATGAGTATTGATTGGTATACATGTTGTAGAGCAGAGGATAAACGAGAATTGTTTGAATACAGAAGAGAAGAAGCAAAGGGAAAATCGATGGACAAAAGAAGCGATTATGCTGATTGAGGCTTATGGAAGAGCACAAGCAGATAAAAGGGAACATGAAAGCACAGGAAGCAAAACAAATGATCAAGAAAAGTAGTTAGAAAAGAGAAAAGAAACATGACAGGAAAAGAAAAACACCTAATAAAGGAAACGAAGAGAATCGTATCAAATAAAGTAATCAGAAGACTGGAACGCAAACACCACCAACAAAGTTTGAACAGTCCCAAAAAGAAACCGGCAAGCAAAGCAAGCAATGGAAATAAAAACAGCCATAAAGCACACCAGAAATCATAGCAAATCCCGAGAACTCAGCAACAGGTTCAGGGAAAGTATAAAAAGAAGAGAAATAGAAGAAGAAAAAGCGAAGAAAACCACTCACGGAATACTCCACGTCTCCAACGCATGCCCATTTACCACCACCTTGTAAGGAATATCGTTATACGCCTGGCTGGCATTAAACACATCCGTATTCCCACTCGCTGCTTTGGCGCCCGCAAGCTGGATCGTGAAAGTCGCTTCTTGTGCGAGCCCCTCCGCGTTGCCCCTCTCATCACCAGCATCCACCACACCCACCAAATCCCTCTCCTCAAGCTCAAACACGATCGTCCAGTTGTTAATGTTCTCATCCCCTTCCACCTGCACTGGCCGCAGCGCATTCGCATACCCGCCAAAAACAGACCAGTGGATATAGTTCCAATCCGTAGCCTCGTTGGACTCGCCAACATGAAACCGCACGCCGTCCGGGAAATCGTCGAGGTAGTCGTATGCGGCCCAGTAGATGCGGTATTCCGGTGGGTGCAGAGGGTGGTTTGCGTCTGGGTGGTCGCCGTGGAGCCATTCGCCGCCTGATTTGTCGCTGTCGTCGGGTGCAAGCATCGTGTCTTGTTAGTCTTCTTGTCTGACTTGGGGATGGCGGTGCATGACGATCACCAGGATCTGTGAGACAAGGAGAAAAATCAAACACTCACGGTGTTCCAATCCGCCACAATTCCCGCCCAGCAGACTCGGCAACCCACGTCACAGTCCCTCGATCCGTAAGCTCCTGCGCAACAACCTCGACCCCATCCTCGATATAATCCCCAAAGATGCCGTCCGCAAACACAGTCAGACGGTACGTGCCCGCCTTGACACGGTCAATCAGCACCTCGCCCGTCGCGACGTCAATGTCCGCCCAGTACTGATACGCTTTCGTGTCCTGGCTATTGTCCTGGAAATCATACCCGTCGGCAGACAGCACAGCAATGGGTCTCGCAGCACCCGCAGGCAACGCAACGGTCGCCTTCCACGAGCCCCGGCCAGAAGTCGGCACATAATTCGGCACCAGGTGGGCAATGTCGTCGTAAAAGGCTGCGTTCCACGCTGGATCTGCAAAGGCCACAGCCTCCTCGCGCAGTGCAGCCCAGGAGGTACCGCTGTCGCCGCGGTTGAAGTGGTAGTAAGAAGGCCCAAAGGTGCGGTCGAAGCCGCTGGTCATGTTGGGCGCCTGGTCGCCGTGATGGTTGGAGATGATGTAGTTGTATACGATGCCATCCACAACGAGATCAGACCAGGTCGGCCCGCCAAAGTACGTGTCCTTGGTGTTCATGACCAGCCAGGAGCCAAAGGTCGAGTTCTCGGCCGACAGCGTCCCGTCCGCGTACATGCCATGGACAGTCTGGTCACCGTAGACAGCCGAGAAGGTGTACTTTGTAAAGTAATCGGAGAAGCTCTCTGCATATGAATCCGACGTGCGGTTGCCGATATACCAGGTCGCATCTTGCACCGTGTACGCATCTGTCAGGTCACCTGCCGCTGGATCTGGCACGGGCAACGGTGCGTAGAGGTCGGCGTCGGTGATGAGATGCGTCCAGATGGAGGCGTCGGTATCTGGACGGAAGAGTGTGCGAAATTCCTGCAAGACGCCAGCCGAAGGCATCGTGTCGTTGTAGTTGTACAGGCGGCTGAACATGTGCAGGCCCGTCTCGCCGTCGCGCAGGAACCAGTACTGCTGCAGCACGATGCCCGTGGGGTCGTAGACCTGGCTCATGGAGATGCCGCCGTACGAGACATTGGACGATTCGAGGCCCTGGTACAGCGTGTAGGTGGCATTGTCGGAGCCGGGCGTGTAAGCGCCTTGGGGAGTGCAGTAGCAGTCGAGGTAGGGCCCCACGCCGCTCACACCGTTGCCGGTTGCGCCGCCTGGAGTGACGACGCTGGTGAGCTGGGTGCCAAGCAGGTCCTGGCCGTCGAGGGTGAGCAGGGAGATGGCACCAGAGGAGGTGTTGACAGCAGCTGTCAGTCTGTCGTTGGCAAGCAAGAGGTATGCGTCGGTCTGGTTGGCAATGAGGGTGCCGTGGATGGCTGTCGCCAAGGGCAGCAGCACCACCACTCGCTGGAGCACGTCACGGCGCATTGTAGACTCGCGTACCTAGCAAGTAGGTCGGCGACAGCTGGTCAAGATGCTGTCTGCGTTTCCCACTGTGAGCACAGAAGGAGGAAGAATGGCTCTTCCTCGAAGGGCTTTGTCGACGCCATCATGACGAGGTTCCCGTCATATACCACTGGTCTCTTCGAGGGCGTCCAGAGGAAGCAGTCGTGGGGTTCTGACCCGACAGCCGAGAAACTGTGGGCCTACAAGTAAGGCTGATATTGTAGGGACAGATTGTGATCCATAGGACTGGCTAACTGGGAAGCGGTGTGATGATCGCAAGGAGAGCTGGACGAGGCCTGTCGACTGACGCGCGTGGTGGAGAGGCTTCAGAAGGACAAGTGCGGGGGAAAAGAGGACTTGGCCCGGCTTGGTGGATTGATGGTCCGGAATATCGTTGTTGAGGAGGAAGGCACGACGGCAGCAGCAGCAGATATCAAGGCACACGTGCACAGCCACCGCATTATTCAAGATGACAAGTGCTTGCTGGTACTTGACGGCTCTCACGACTTCCTTCGCTCCAACTCTCAAGGCGTACATCCATTTCTACAACGCGCAATTGCTTGTCAGGAAATCTCAGTCCGTGTCAGACAATCATCAATCCCGGCTCACACAGCATTCTCTCACAATGTCAGGCCACTCAGTCTTCACACTCCAGCTTTCGTCACGCAATATCCCAAAGCAACCGCGTTTGTATCAAGAAAAATAAAGGCTAGAATTTGATGCGTCTATCGTTACCTCGTACATCCATCATTTGAAGTATAATAACCCGCCGGCAGAGAGTCAATCAATCAATCAATCATCTCTCTCTTTCTGCTGAGGTCTCTCCATGCCGCTAAGCCATCCTTCCCATATCAGACCGGTACAAAAGGCAGCTGGACCGTGAGAAGCACAACTTGACCCGGATACGGCACGGATCACCTTTAGAGAAGCCAAAGAGAAAGGAAAGGGAAAAGTCGAAAAGTAACAAAAAAGGACCAAACGCCCAGCTCCTCCGTATGCAAAATAAAAAATAAAAAATGAATATGCCACATGTGACTCCGTCCGTTGCTGTATGGTCGATTGGCAGCAGCTTGTTTTGGTTGTGTCTTGTCTTCTTTTTTCCTTTTCGATTTTCTCCTTTTTTTTGTTCTTTTTTTGTGGCGGTTGTTGTGCCTGCTTTTGCTCACCATCAAACAAACTTAAGCTTTCGGTTTCGCTTTCGGTTTCGAGTTGCTCCTAAGCATCCTGTCCACGAGTCTAGCTCGCAGCGCTTCCAACTCCCTTTTTGCAAGTAGTGAATTCCACAGCAATCTTGTCCATGTTGGCAGACCATCACAAAGAGATGTCATCGCGGCTGGCGTCGACTTGCTACTCGGTGCCAGCGGGCTGGTTCGGTTATCTGAGACACCTAATATGCTTGTGGCGCAGTAGGACCGCCAATACAAGTCGCCCATATGCAACGTCTGCGGCCGCCTGCTGCCCTGCATGGCGTTCTGCAGACGCGGCGTGTTGCACGGATCCTTCCTTTCACACTGCGAGATTGCATCATCATCACAATCAGACGACTGCTGCTGCTGCGGTTGCTGATGCTGATGCTGATGGTCTTCTTCCTCCTGTGGCTGTACCTCTGAAACGTGCTCTTTCAAGTCCTACGCTTTTACATGGGCATCTCCGGGGTACTTTGGCGGCGAGCCTCTGCTCGAGACACGATCCGAATCCGCCAGCTCGGCGCCGTTGCCAAAGGGGTTCGACGCGTCCAGCAGCTCCTGAGCAGAGAGACGGTGCTGCTTCACGTTGGGCACGCCCAGGTTCTCGCCGCCTCGCTTGCCGCCCTTCTTACCAGCTGGCGGGTCGTCGAGGCCGTAGTCGGACAGCTCGTGGGGGTCGTTGGCGAACTCGCTCTTCTCGCGAGCCTGGCCGCGGCGGTGGAGGATGTAGAGGACTCCGAGGACGATGAAGAAGCCGACGACTCTGTTGGGGTTGGGTCCGAGGTTAGCATGCTTGCAGCATTCGACGTTGACTAGAGATGAGCACATACCCGACAGCAATAAGAATACCCAGAATCACGCCAGACGAAGAAGCAGGCTTCTCGCAGGTGTCAAGAGAACTGGTCGACACACAACGAGGATGCAGGACAAGCGAGCGAGCGAGATTCGCACCGCGCTTCAGCAGGCTGTGGGAGCCGCCAGCAGCGGCGGACTGTGTAGAGGCAGTGTCCACCATGGCCGCTGCGTCGCGGGCCGTCGTGAGCGCCGTCCGTGCTATTGCTGCCGATTGCCAATCGCGAGCGTGTGTTCTCTCCATCTTGCCTCGTCTTGTTTCCCTTTTGTCGATGTTTTGCTCCTGGAACTGCCCGTCGGCTGTTCTGATTGTGGTCCCCGCTTTGGAATGGTGGCACGTAGGCTCGGCCGAGTGGCCAAGTGGGTGGTACGCGTTCGTGCTAGTTCGCTGGGTGTACAATTAATTCGAGGCAGAAGTGGCACGCGACTGGTTGCGTCGAGGACGAGTAGAGCGGTCAAGCGAGCGAGGACGGCAACAACGAGACGCCGTGTGACGGTGCGGTGAGTACCGCTCCAGTAGCGAACGTCGAAAGATGCTCGTTGGTCCAAGATGGTCAATGGCAATGCCAATGGCAAAGGACTGGATGGCGGGGAATAAAAAAGGCGTGACGGCGTGGGATTCTGGAAAGTGGAAAATGGAAAGTAGAAAGCAGGGCTGGCTGGCGGGCTGGGTTTTGAAGCGTGGGTGCTGATGATGCAATTCCTAGATGCGCTGGAGCAGGGCACGCAATTAGGTTGAGTAACAGTAGACGATGGCTGCTCGTGTTTGCAGTATAGTGGCTCCAGTTGGCTTTAGTGGTTCGCAAGTTGGCTTTAGTGGTTCGTAGGAAGTAACAGCAGGTCTGTGCAGCTCAACTGGACTGGCAACGACTGCACGCTGGAGACGGCATCGAGAGAAGAAGGAGGGAAGGAAGAGAAGAAAAAAAAGGGGCGCCCTTTTCTTGAGTGAGTAAGTGAGTGAGGGTGGTGCCCACAAAGGAAGTCGACTGTCTCACCGCTGGCCAAAGAGACTGACCGAGTGATGGAGGAACAAGAGCAAGAGAGAAACAAGAGACACTGGGCACCAAAAAGTCAAAGCCAGGGCTACTTTGCCTAGTGGCTGGCGCCAGGGGGCAGCCAGTCGTAGTGGTGGCTTGGCCTGCAGTAGGCCCTGAGAGCTGGCTTGACAGCGCGTGCACGGTACGGTACTGCTCTGTGACGTGCCCCGTGCTGTTTCCAGGGCCGTGGTTCCAGCCCTCTCCAAGGCCATCTTTCTGTTGCAGGGGGGCGTGTGGCTGGCTCTTGGGAGGGCGAGTCAGGGGCCAGCGAGTGGCCAACCACCCCTGTAGCAGTGCCAAGCCGGCATCCTCAGCAGCCCACCCCCCCTGTGCAACCCGCCGTCTGGACGCGCTCGTGCGGCGGCCCATTTTTAGCCCAGGTACACGGCCTCTGTGATTGGTCCGCACAGGGCCGCAGCGACGATTTGGGAAGGCGGCCCTTCCAAAGGGCTGCGCGAGCCGTTTTTAGCCCTATTGGCACACTCACCACCTTTGCCGTGCCTACTACAGTACTGTGCACTACATAGTAAGCAGCAGCTTCTGGCTTTGCACGTGGCCTCCAAGAACTACATCACTGATTGATTCCCGTGCCATCGCGGTTGATTCATATTTTTGTCTTTGCACTTTGCGTTGGAAATCGAGCACCAGCTCCATCATGGCCAATCCAGCTCGCCAAATCCGACCACATCAGATCCAACATCCCAGGCGAAATGAAATGCGTCACGAGGCCACGCGCTGAAACGTGGAGGGCCGGACTCTGGAAATTGCCAGCACAATTTTTGGTTTTGTTTTGTGGCAGCTTTGTTTCGACGCATCACTCCAACGACCTGTCATGTCTTGCTTCTTGCGACACGTTCAACAAGCGGTTGGCCTGGGTGCGCGGGTGTTTGCCCTGTGCAAGCCCTTCCAGTGCAAGGCCAAGTCGATGCTGAGTCGACGACCAAGTGGTGCGACTCCAGTCGGTCCTCTTGTTCCAGCAAGATGCCTTGTAGATATGGCTCGGGGCCATGTCACAGCAGGGGCGGTATATCTCATTTCCAGCTGGACGACCACAAGATATGAATGGCCGATGCTGCTAACCTCGGTACGTGACACTTGCTCGTTCTTCCGACCCACCCACCACCGTCTTCCTCGCCAAAGCTAATCAATCCACCTCCACCCACAGCTGGGTCATAGTACATCATGTGCAGTTACCATACTGTTCCTAGTAACACGTCCAGCTATACCATGAGCAATATCTGGCCATCGAAACAGCCAGCGTACCCAGATGGCTGTGCCCGTAGCGCAAGCCCAGAACGCCAATAGTGCTACTGCAAGTACCTGCAGCAAGCCTCGCCGCCACCTGACACATCGCTATCACAAATCAGTTCCTTTGTTTCTTTTGAATGACATGTTACAATAGCATCGTTGGCTCTCTTTTTCCCTTTTCTTGGTTCTTGCCTGTCACATTGTCGTTGTCTTTCTCTTTGTTCTCCTTCACTTTCCCATATCAAACACCATCGTTCAGTAAAGCAAAGCGGCATTAATTCACCCCGGCGCCCACCCCGTGCGACTCCTCTATCAGAGCAAGGACCCCACTCCACAGGACCCCTACTTTCTTATTTGAGTGACGCTGGCTACAAGGACACCCCCAACCAATCAGTGACTCCACCAAGGGACGCTCTCGCCTGGACATGGTGGCCCGTCGGTAATGTGATCAAAGACATCTGGCAGGGTACAGTACATGGTCATGTTGATGGACGTCCCCTCAATGAAATTTAAGCTGCAAAGGGTGACGGGCACGCCACCACAGGGACAGACACGAACAAGCACGACAAGCTTGAACGTTTGACAGATTATAATCAGAAGTGGCTCGACGTGTGGAAAGAGACAGCTGGTGTACGGAAGGAGAATAATGGTGAGGCAGTAGACTCACGTATCGCTGGGACAGTCCAGGAGCCATCGGACCACTCATGCAGTCTTCTTGGTCACGGCTCATGGCTATCAAAGAAGGCCAAGAATGGGACTTTTTCCCCAGTCACTCGTTGGCTTGTAGCACTGATCGTATCAAGCATCAAGCAGATGATTGGTGCGCCGGTTGGTCTATCACGGCCCAATTTGGTGGCTCGTCAACATCGGGAAGCAACTGAGCAGTACCAATGCCGAGATGGAGCGAGACATGAGTTCGAAAATCAAGCGAACATGTCACAACACCCACGGACGCTCATAAGGTTCATTGGTTCTCTAACGGACCGGTCGCCGGTGTCGCTACGATTTATCCAACCAACGCATCCGTGCAATACCACGCACAGAACACACGCAAGTCACAAGACCTAATAGGATCACACCATCAATGTTTGCTCGCACAGGTAGGTATTCGCGAAAAGCGCCGTGCTGTGGACCGTGCAAACCGTTCTGGCCAGCGCTGAGGTGCCACACAACCGACCCGCGGACGTCCTATAAAAGACCTGGCCTCGTTCTGTGCTTTTCATCCCATCTTTTGGCTGGTTCTCTGTATGGTTCTCGCGAGTCTTGGCTGAGCGGCTTGTTGCGTGGTACACTGGGTGTTTGGTGTTGGGGAGTTCTTGACTGGTGCCGTTGTGGCGCTTTATCGATCTACTGTGAGGTAGTGTACGAGGTCATGTGTTTGGCTCATCGGAGAATCTGGAGGAAGAGTGCTGGCTCGAGGAGAGTGTTGTACGACAGATCTCTGGAGTATGGACAAGATATATAGACGGGTCACAGATGGACAGACTGCCCGACTGCCATGCCATCTTTCACTCCACCCACAGTATTGCTCTGAGCAAAATTCGATCCAGTCAAGCGAGACGCGAGCCCAATGTCTCGAGTTTTGCTCAAAGAGGTGTGTCGCGCATCATAGCCCTCTTCTGCAGCATTCTCGTCGTGCATGGCACTTGATCTACTGTATCCTCCATCACTTCAAGCTGCATACTCGACCTGCACACGCACACCAAGACACACACACACACACACACAAACACATCCCGAAGCATGAAGACATCCACCAGCCAGCGCAGCAGCTACCGCTGGCCCACTACTCTCGAGCAACGCGCTCGCGAGATCCAGCGGCTCAGCCAAGAGTGCGCCCAGTGGAAGAAGCTCTGCTACCAGTACAAGGCCGCCTACGAGCAACAGCAAGTCGAGAAACAAGCGCAGCAGGAACAATGCGCAAGCAGCGACAAAGCGCAGTCCAACATGGAGCACTACCTCCGCTGCGAAATCAGCCGCTTGCAGGACACGGTCGGGCGCCAGGAGCGCGCTTTGGAGGGGTGGCGGCGGTCGCGCGAATACCATAACCAGCAGTGTCATTCGTCGTCGAGGAAGCGGAATGGCGGAGCGAGAGGTGGGCGTAGATGTGGGTATGGGTATGATTATGGTTATGATTATGACTATGGGTCCAGCGATGAAGAGGATGGCGATGGTGACTGTCATGGTCGGCGCGGGGCCTCGAGTGCGCGAGGGGATCGCGGCGCGGAGTGTAGCGGCTGCTCTGAATGCTACGTCGAAGAGGGACCGCCTCGCTATGATGCGGTGTATGCTGCGCCTAGTCCTCCACTGGCGGAGGGCTCTAGACCGCAGTACCAAGGGATGTCATCGAGACATGTGCACTTTGACGATGGGGACCAATACTGCCCGAGCTCCAGCTCGAGCATGAACTTGGACTATGATGGTTCTGATGCTGGACCGTCCGGACAGGGTTATGACAGCCGCTATGGCTCATATGGGTATTCAGGGCAGAGTGATTGAGGGCGAGTGAGGCTCTGGCCTTCAGTCTTTACCGTTCCAGCGCTTGCATGGATTCTGCTGCTTGTTTTTTTTTTTTTTTTTTTTTTTTTTTTTTTTTCCTGGCTCTTGCTCGCTGTTCTCCTCCATCTTCTTGTGCAATGTTGATCTTATTCATCTCACGCTTCGACTCCACATGCTCAGAAAGCAGGCTTGCTTCTTGCTCATAAAAAAAGAGAAGTACCTGAATGGATCTGTTCATGGGTAAACGGCCAGGACTGTATTCCTGTTTGCATACGGCGTCATTGGCCCTCACAAGGGTTTGCTGCCACAATACTTATACCTGAAAGAGAAGATCTTATCGCATCCTTCGACAATACCATGTCCTTCGGAGTTGTTCATTCCTGTCCAACAAGGTGTGGCTGACTGACAATACTCCAGCTGCACCCCACACGACCCACGATGTCTGCATCCTTATCCCTTGCTGCCTTGAATCCTTCGGCCAGAGAACTCTCGTCAGCCATTCTTGCCACACCCTTTATGGTGCGTGCCACAGTCTGCGTTTTCTTTTTACTTCTTTGGAAGTTCAGGCGCTGTGTATCGATTCACACGTATGATTATCCCGAGCGATGGCCACGGGCTACAACTAGGAACAACAATGATCAGGTAGCTTCACTTCACTATGGCTAGATCTGCCCGAAACGGTTCAAAGAGCATTCATATAGCAGAGAGTGAGCTTGCTCTCGCTGCATCGGCATATCCGGCTGATGGGTTAAGTTCGATTACTGCTGACAACATCACATCGAGGCTGACATGGAAATGTGAAGATTGTTCGAATACATTATTCTCTCCGTCGCTCCGCTCGGCGACTAGATGGTATTCGTCCACGGCACCGATGCGGATGAAATGTCCAGCCGAAGCAGTGAGACGACGTCTACGCTGGCCTCAGCCACGACCATTTGCGTTCGAACAAGACTGCAGCTACATATGAATTGTGCCAGTCTCGCTTGAATCGACTCGAGTACAAGAGACGGCGATTGGGTCGACGCGAGTGTATAAAGTTCTCGAGCATCTCTGTCTACAGACAACTGCTTCATCTTATACACCTCGCTCTGGCCCTCTTCGTTCTCTCCAATAAGTCAACCACAACACTTATACATAACACGAGAAGGATTTCCACGACTACAAG
>KZ678662.1:0-30125 GCA_003019895.1 Coniella lustricola
GGGGGGGGGGTTTAAAAAAATATACATATATAAAAAAAAGGGTAACAATGAAGTGAAAGTTTAGAGTTTCACGCCCAAACTATGCGAATGCCACGCGCGCGGCGGTCTTACATGCATACTTTGGGATCACGTTTTCAGCATGGATCTGGGAACCAACGCAACGTCACAACTCGTTGCAGAGAGTGTACACAGTGGGTATGTAGGGAAAGAGTGAGGTTGGACCATTAGGGGCTAATGCAATTACAATCTTGCACTTCCGAGGCGGTGGATTTAGATTTGGAGTCTGAGTTTGGGTTCTGGGCCTTGCGTACCGCCACGCCGGTGAAGGCTGCACGTAATATGCAGGAATGAACTTGCTTGCTTTCTTTCAGTGGTGAAACGAGGTAGTTGGCATGGCGTGTCAACAGGCTCATGACAGGATGATTGCGAGTCAAAGTGAAAAATGGATTTAGCACGCTGCCTCTTTAGGGTATTTGAGATGATCTAGAAGCTGCTCTTATACCCAATGTATCCCAGCAAATCTCTTTGTCTCTAAGAACATTCCAAAAGTGGGCCTTCTGAGTTTAGGAAAGCCCATTGCGGTCTGTTGCTTTGTGTGCTAGTTTGGAGGCAGAGACGAGCTTATGAATTGCTGTAACCACTCTCTACTGACATGTGCCGGACTCTTCGAATACGACAATGCCATAACACAGCTCAGTAAAAGTCTACAGCTCCAATAGCCCGTCTTCAAATACGAGAGACTGGGCAGATGCAATGGCCGCGCCAACTGTAAGGCGTCTGTTTGGTCTTCTTCCCAAGTTGCGCGCAGCTGTATTCTGCATCCTGTTGTTGAGATACGCAGATGCCTCTTGGAATTGTCCTGTATGCTTGGCTGTTTCCACAGCTTCAGCTCCTTGCGTCACGCTGATCAGCTCATCTGTCACATATGAGCGGCCCGCTACTTCATGCTCCTGCCACACAGTGTCCCATGATTTAATCTAAAACAACGCGGAACAAGTCAGTAAACAAAGCTGCATACTGCTTGGTGTCTCTTTTGGAGAAGTGGCGCAGTGGAAAGGAGGATACTTACCACCCACACGCATTTCTGCTTCGCACCGCCTGCCTTCGCCACAGCTGTTCGAAAAGCAGTGTCTTTCTGGAAGATAGCGCCACCAGGCTGGGCGTTGATGCGGCCTTGCTCAGAAACTATATTGGCCTCGTATTCTACGCCTCGAAAAGATAGTGTGTAGGTAGTTGTAGGAGGTGTATTAGCTGGATCAGCCGGATTTGGTACAGAAGTGGCTGCCTTGACCGAGATTTCAACGACCTCGAGTAGTCTGCCCTTACTCTTGTCCTTAGGTCTAATAGGGTCGCCAATCCTGATCATCTCGGCACCGAGAAACACACCTCCATATGATGATTCATTTTTGGGCTGTTTAGGCCCTGGAGGTAGCTGATTGAAAGTCGACCACGACCCGTCAATGTCAAGAGCTGCCATCTTGGATGCCTCGAGCCCGATCATCTCGCTCTTGGCTTCGTAGGCGGGATCATTCAGGTGGGCCGGCCAGTCAACCTGGTTGAATGTCGTCTCGGAACCAGTAGCAATCTGCATGGCTGGTACGCTGAAAGTAAGGAATGGTCGCATCAGAAGATGAGGCTTCGCAACATCCGGTATGTTAAGCAAGGCGTGACCAAGTGGCACGATAGTGGAGTATGCATTGGGATCACTAGCCACTTGTCGAATGATACCAATCCTCCAAGCCTTTTCCTGTTGATACCAAACCATCTCGCCCCTTCGGAATAATGTGGGTTCATCGTTAACACTCGGGTGTCGAGCCGCTGGCGCAGCACTCGGCGGCACCACTCCCGTTGGCAGTGGTGCCGGTATGGGAGTCGTAAATTGTGTCGATGGTGGAGGTACTTCTGAGGCTGGAGCCACGGTCGAGGCAGAGTCTAAGGTTGTGGCAGGGGTAGTGACTGGAACCGCAGACAATGTTTGTTTGGTGGCCACAGCCCTCTTTCCTGGCTTAGGAGTAGGCGTGGGTTCTTTTGCTGCCTTTGCAAGTGTTGTGGTTGACTTGACTGCTTGCGTACCGGCAGCCGCAGCGGCTGGCTTCTTCCGAGTTGCAGCATTAGACTTGGCGCCCTTCTTAGTGGCAGGTTTGGGCTCGGAAGCGTTCGAAGAAGCGGTCTTGACGCCTTCGAGTTCCACGGCCTGATTATCCAATTTGTCTTTGAAAGACTTGGGTATCTGTCTGCCGGTTGCTCGATGACAGGGTTCGCAAAGGCAATGCTTATGGTCCTGAGATTCGCCCAACAGCCACAAAGCATGCGGTATGAACTCATAAGGCTGCTTGTACAAGAAGTTATCCGTAAAGCCTTGAGGGTGGCCGTAGAGGCGAACCTCGAATGTCGATGCTGCAGCTAGTGTTAGCAAAATACTAAAAATTGTGTCAAGCCAACAGCAAGCCAGCAAAACGAGGGCATATAAACAAGCATAGTAGAAGGGAGCATTTACGGCCAGTTGGGTGCCATCTCAAGCAAAAGCCTTCAGGGAACGCAACAAGATATTGCGAATCTGGTCGACGATTTCATCATTAGCTCTTGCTTTCTCATGCGTGTCAAAGAACAATGAGGGTGCAACCTTTTGGCCAACCCAGCTGTTCTGCCAGCCCTTTGCCGAGTATCTCCTTCCACTCCAGTAGCTTGATTCGCGATTCCTCATCGGTAATCTGTGTCATTTCTTCGGGTATTGGATCTCTGACTTGGCCCTTGATATTGGGATTGCCTCTGAGTGTGGCGTTGATCGCCTCAGTTGCCCACATGTGGCCATCGGAACGGCACAGCTGGACCAGGTTGGGCATGACCTGCAGCGCCCCGTCTGCGCTCGTGTAAGGAAGGCTCATAGTTGTTTAGATGACACAGCGTCCATTTGATGAAGCTGAAAAGGGTGTTTTGAGCGGTCGTTGTGCTGATCGGGAGGACGCCAAAGTGGGTTTTATCGAGACTTTGATTCGACGTGAGTGATGTTGTTGTATCTGTGTTTTGATGACTGGCTATACAGTACCTAGGGTACAGTGCAACAAAGCAAGAGCTGAGAGGCTTACAGGGGCACACCTGAACTGTTAAATTTTGTAGTAGCAACCCCAGCCACGACGCTAACACCTCAACCCTAGCTGCCCCAAGCACAAAACCCTGACATCGGGAATAGACAGTGACAGAGTACCAGGCACGTTGGGGAATCTCAAATACAGACAAAACATGGTGGTAGAGAGCCTGATACAGGCGACTTCAGAGAAAAGTTCATTATTCCTGTGTGTATGGCTTAGGGCATAGACATCATGATGCAGGTTATCACATGCATACAGAAGCCTGGAAGCAGCACCAATACCAGAAAGAACCATAATATAATAGCATATGGGCTTAGTGATAGTTGATACTGAACGTAGTTAAAGGATGCGAATAAGCCACAAGAAAAGTACGTGTATTGCAAAGTCACTCTGTATATACTGCTCGACTGCTTTATATAAGATCTCGCTAAACAAATCTTTATAATAAAAGGTGTCCAACCGTTAATATTCAGTTTAACAGTACCGAATCTCTGGAATATATAAAGAAATCTCATAGATATTTATATCTTAGAATCGAAGAAAGAAGCTAATACGTTGCCTATAAGCACTTTACCAACTCCCAATCTCTTTAAGTTCCCACGAAACAAGGAGTTTTCTCTATTGGCTCCTCAAGAAGACTCCGTTGAGCTCGAGTAGATCTTTAAGCGACAACACAAATGTATCATACAAATCCACTGGGTGGTCGGTTTTCCCAAGCAGAGGCAGAATATAGGAAGAAGTAGGATATTCCAAGAAAGTAGAACCAGACTCAAAGGGTTAATCAAATATGTTCCAAAGACGACGAACAAATTGTAAGTTGATAAAGCCGCGAAATAGAACAGAAGAAGCAGGTAACGTGCACCTCATGCGGACGAGGCAATGAAGAAATGTATATCCCAGTAAGAATTTCTCACAAAAAAAAAGGAATATCAGAAAAAGTAGAAAAGAGACGGAAAAAAAGGGAGGAAAGAAAAAACGAAGAAAAGAGAAGAGAAGAGAAGAAGAGAGAGAAAAAAAAAAAAGAGTAACTAATTTGTGGTATATGATTGAAAAAGCAAAATATGTGGCCTCGAATGGAAGTTGAAGAGTGAAAATAGCCAAACACTACAGAAATAAATGCCATTGAATTTTGCAAGGTGCATCACTGCTGATCCGGCATGGAAAAGAGAAAAGCACAATAAGTAGCCAGAACTCCAATGACACAAGTAATTGCTGACAGATTGAAGTGAACCTGAAACATGCCAGACAACCAGCAAGCATGTCATCATTGGAGGCGTTGCAGTACCTGGACTTTGTCTGCAGATACACAAGTGTAACAGCCTAATACAGACATGCGGCGGCAACAATTGCCGCAACAAGTCCAACGATTGCGCTTTGATTGGGGCGAGAGACGTCCGCGGCGCTTATTTGTGAGTTTGTGGGAACTGAAACACCTCTTGTTGTGGTAGTCTCAGCTAAGCTGTTTGAGACTGTTGCGGTTGGCGACAAATCTGTATAGTATGCGGTTGCGTTGATGGATGTAGTGTTGTAAACAAAGACTGTGCTGCTGATGGTTGAAGATGCAGTGCTTATAGTCGAATTTGGTGGGAAAAGAGATGAGCTGCTGAGGCTGGATGCTCGTTGACTGGTCGTAGCTACGCTCGAAGAATATGTTGATTCTAGCCTGGAACCCGAACCCACACGCGAAGCGGTAGTCTGTGCAGGATGTGTGGTTGTGGTTGTGATTGACGCTCCGATGGTGCCCGGTGACGGCTTGATCGTGGTGGCTTTGGGGGCAGGATTCGCAGACGACGCAGGTCCCAATCCCAAAATGGCAGCTACAGTGCTGCTCAACTGTTTGACCGGTGCAGCAGCAGTGGCCTTTGCAGTCTGCTCGCTCGGAGCTGGGTTCGACGAATCGACCTCAGCCGATCCGTCCACACTGAAGACAACAATGCTGGCAGAGCCAGAGGTGACCGTCACAACACAAAAGTCAGCACCACCCGCACCAGTGGCGGTTTCAGGGCTACTGACGCCGCCAAAGCCATGTACACTCGGGTCAATGCTGCACGGAAGGCCAACACAATCTCCTGTGCACACAATCTCGAGGCCAAAGGTCGGATTGACATCGCTGTAGGAGTTCGTGTAGATTGGGTTCCATCCGAGCTTGACATATGTGTAACCTGTCGAATCCTGATTTGTTCCAGCAACATACGGCGCCCAGTTGCCAATCGGCTGCGCCTCTGTTCCCCATGCGCAGGCCTCCTCCGTTGTGTAGCCTGGCGGATTGACGTAGTAGTGTGCTGCGGTTGCGTCCCAGTAACTTGTGCCAGGGACCGCAAGGGTTGCCGAGGCCTCGACAGCCGTGGGAATCAGCATATTCTCGTTTCCAGGCAGGACCGTCTGGCAAAAGGCGACCGTCTGGCCGCAATTGTTGATGGCTTCTACATTGCCAACTCCGTCCACACAGTATTCCTCCTCCGGAAAAGGCTTGTTGATGATCCCCGTCTCATCACAGAATAGGCCCCCATCCATAGACTCCGGATATATATAAGTCGTCCCCGGCTTCCACTGATTCATGAGCTGTCCTGAGGGACAAGCGAAAGGGCAGTACGAGCCAGCAGTGCATTCTTGATCAGGGCTCATGGCCCAGCCAGCATTGGAGTAATCAGGCGTGACAGCCACCAAGCCCTCGACTTCTGGGAACGCACATTGTCCAGCTCTGTTTGTGAGTTTCCTCTTCTTGACAAGGCCGGACTCGTCATTGTCGGTGTGATTCTCGCTTCGTTGCTGGAGATGCAGGTGACGGTGAGATGGGCTCGACAGGGCTGGCTGAATCGGCAGAGAAAGCAGGGCCAAGCCGGTGAGCGCCCTCAATGCTGCTGACCCCATGAGCGGATATATGCAATTGATGTGTTGGTAATGAGCGTGGGTGTAAAGATCGTGGGCAGCATCAAGCCGCAAATTGAGCCGTGCGCATTCAAAAGCAAAGCAAGAAGGACTGTCGGGGAGCTGGGTCGGGTCAAGACTAATACCTAAAGTGCCAACAGGTTCTGTCTTGGTCGTAGGGCAAGAGTGTTTAAGTTTTGCATGGCTTTCATTTCCAGTCAACACGGCTGCATTCCTGGGACACGAGTAAAACATTCGAGAGACATTACAGCCGCACTTTTTCTTGACATTTTGCCCCAATATCATTCAGAGTCGAAGCATGTCGTCGCTAAAGCAGAATTTTCGGACGACTTACTATTAGTACAGATACGTCACCACGAGTGAATCGACACCGAATTGTGTATTTCGAATTGAGATTTAGGGACGCCTTCACTCGCAACAATAACGACAGGAGATTTGAGAGCATACCAGGTTGTTCATGAAAGTCTGCGCCCGTCTATGCGCTCAATAGGTCACAGCGGTACGTGTGACGTTGTTTTTATGGATCGATATGTCTGGCAGCCCATTGTCATATAAGCGAAGATACCAAACACTTGCTCAAAATTCGCCATATGGGCATCGCATGCATCCCGGAAAATGAGAAACTGTTCGACAAAGGGAAAGACTGACTTGCTGACGCATCTTGGGCGGACAGACCAAGAATCTATCATATCGAAGAATCTATCATATCGTCAACACTTGTTGGCCACTTTGTGCGCTTGGCACGACGGGGAGATTTGAGGTAATCGATACAAACGAGAGCTCCCTGAGCGTGAAATAAGCTTGAAAGTCAACAGCATCTTCATATGACTTAGCGTGGAAGAGGCTTCGCCAGACTTGGTCAAGTCAGGGACGCTCTCCCGCATCGACCATACAAGGCACACCAATCAGGGTCGCTGCGCATTTGACATGGAATGCAAATGTCATGTGCAGTTCTTTGCGCTTGTCTGCCACTTTCAAGGGATGTGCAAAGCGGCCCGGACAGTGCTGTCCTTGTGCGAGGGCCCAGACGCATGGCTTTTGGGTCACTGGTCTCGGCAAGCATTGGGCCCTGCACAAAGCGCGAATTCCACGTATCGCTTTGGTTGTATTAGACTCTCGATGTCTTTCTTAGTCGTGCGTTCCAGAGTTCTCGATAGTCGTAAATCTTTGCTGCCCTTGTTGGTTTAGACGTGCTTGGAACCCTTACAGTCCTTTGATGCAATGGACTCATCATTTGACCCAGGTCAATATACATGTACGCAGCGATGTGAAGGGAGAAGAGAGCATGTACCAGATCGTGCAACTATAGCTTGTGTACATAGTATATCGCTCTTGCGAATATTTTTCACATGGTCAGTATGATGTAGATCTCTTGAGACTTGTATAATGGGGCACGAAAGAACTGATCGCTCTCGAGTTTATCCTGTGAAATTTCTGGTTGATCCCGCGATGTCATGTAAAATACATAGGATATTTTTGATGTCCTTCCGTGAGCGTCCATGGCTGGATGATTAGAAAGGAATGCACACGTTATTAGCATTCCTGAATTCTCGGAGAATGTCGTTATGCGCTCAGTGTCAGCCGGAATGCGTCCTCAATCATATTTGTTGACACAAGGACTGCTCACGACCCTATCATCTCATAACATGTATTGCAGCCGTTGAGTAGCATGTGCTGATGGGAATCGACATGTCTCCCAGGCAACGGTTGCTTATCAACGTATTCCTGTCGATCCATCTGGGCATTACCGAAGACGAGTGACGCACAGTATTTCCATTTGCTCAGAGTACGTCTTGCGTTGACATAGCTTTTTTTGTTTGCCTCACCTTGCCGCAGAGAACAAAGCATCTCCAAATGCGCATTGACAGCGGCTCATGTGTGTAGTTGTATGCATGCTGAGGAAACAAAGCTCATCAGACATCGAAATTGGGAGGGCTTCCATAGCCTTGAGTTGTGGATAATGGTGTTCTGCTTGGGCGAGAAGGGAACAAAAACAGCCCTCCTAGTTATTGGCCAAATAATTGCCCATTCCACATCAAGAGAAGACCGGCCGTGTCTTCACCCATGCAGGTACCTCTTGCGAGTCCACTTCTTCTTCATTCATTCGGTCATGAATCACCTTTGCCACGCTTGGCCATCCCGCGGCTAGAGGCGTTGTTTTCTTTGCACCCATGATTGCGAACTTTCCACTTGAATGAGCCAGGAAGCCATGCATTAGGCCCTGGGTAGTCAGAGCGGAGATGACGCCTTCGATCTCCTTCATAGTGACTGGCAAGTTACCCCAGAATAGGCCTTCACTCGGCTTCAATTTTCGTGTCTTGCCGCTAGGTGGCAATACAAGTGTAGACGTTGTCGTCGTATCCGACACAGCACTGTTCTGTACGGCCATCATGAAAAGGTTATTGGAACCTGCCAAGGCATGTTGTTGCGGCTGCTGCGCAGGAATGTAGCCTTCCAGACGCTTTTGGACATACGTTGCTGCTGTGTACACATCCGCAAGGTTGAGTGTGGGAGCGGCTCGAGAGTTCTCGGTGGGTGGAGGCGGTTGGTAGCTCAGGAGGAATGTACGTCGGGTAAAGGACCGCCAGATTATGGGTCGTAGTCGGAACATGAGAGTAAACAAGAGGCCCTTGCGATACAACCAGTCTTCGTGCGCGGCTATTGCTTCTTGGAAGGCAATGAAGTCGCCCTTACGCACCGCGGCCATGATAGGGAGGAATACATGTCCCAGAATCGTGGCTTCAGGTCGAGAGAGAAGGTTATGGCTTGGAAAACGGCCTAACATGATGTTAGATGGAATGAGGTAGGTGAGGATGAGTCTGCGGTGTTGTTGCAAAGCAGGAGGAGTCTGCAAATACGCTTCTTGCAGACACAATGACGCCCGTACGAAGTTGTCACAGTCGAAATTGAAGCGGCCAAGATAGTACAGGTACGTGACACGCTGGGCGGCTGGGTACAACTGGAGTGGTGGACCACTCGTCGAGACGTTGAGTAACAGCTGGGCCGCCAGGCGAGACTTTCCACACTGCATCGGGTATGTTAGCTGCACTTCAGCCTACCAACGATTGACTAAGGGGCCTGGGACAAACCGTAAACAAGAGCTTGAGCACGAGGTTGGCAAAAATGTAAACTCCCACCTTCCTGCCTTCCGGTCTTGCAAACCTCGTGCTTGACCTGTCAGTGAGACAAGAGGTGAATATTTTTTGTATAATGTCAGCAGACTGCTCGACCATGGACTTGCTGTCCTCATCTCCTGCAACCGCTCGCCGGCCTGCCATGAGCTCCGGCCGCCTGTGAAGCATCATGACGACCTTAGACAGCGCTTCCGAGAGGGATATACTGGTTTTGAACATAAGACTGCCATACTGCGGGTGTGACAGCGCCGTCGCACATGTGCTATAGTACGTGTATGTCAGTAAGGCATGGACGAGGTTGGTCCAGGTGAAGCTGAGCAGAAAGGCATACATTAATAGTGCGGAGAGCAGCTCTTGCAGCCCCAGCAAGTCGTCAAAATCTGCATCCTTCCAATAGAAGAGGTACTCTTTCAGGAATACTATGAAACTAGGCCAGGGTGAGCCTGTTCCCTCGGCCGGATCGTCCACCTCAGGCATGCAGCTGTCGACAAGCTTCTCGATGGCTGCTGAGCTCGCGAAGCTCTGCTTGAGCTCATCTCGCAGCTGGAAATAAGAGCCTGCTGTAGGTGTTGGTTCGACCTTGAACCACGCCGAGAGGCCATCGCCATCAAGCGATGTAACATGGCTTCGAATGGATGTGAGAAATTGCGTCACCAAAGCCATTGATCTCTGGCGTGCGAATTGGCAGAACTTGGCCAGGTGAGGTGCGGAGGCCGTGCGATAATTGAGATTCAGGATGGGGTGCCACGGCCTATTCTCGCATTAGTATTCCAAATTTGATTGATTAGTCTCCTTTGTTACTCAATAAAAATCTTGACGAGAGATTCAAAGGCCGAAGACGAAAGATATGTAGAAATTGTTGTTGCGGGTGATTGCTTGTTCACAGCTTGGATTGCTGTGGTTGTGCTGCAGTGCAGTGGCTTTGCGATGCTGGTGGGTGGAGCCACTGTGCAATGAGCGGAGGCCAATCGTAGCTCTGCTTGGCTGCTCTCTGGGGCTTGTAGATACTAGGCACGGCAAACCTTCAATGGTCCACATCTAAACCATCGACTCGGCAACTGAACTACAATCATTCATTTCACACCTGCATCCACAGATCTCTCTCTGAAAAGGATTTCACGGAGTCTCTTCTTTGAAGGAAAAAGAAAAAAAACGGCATTGCGCAAGATCAATCTTTATTGGTTGCTGTCACGCGTTGCGGGCCTATATCCCTTGCCGTGCAAACCCTCCACACCTACTTTTCCTACACAGATTCGATTCGTTGCACCACCAGTGCTGTGGCTGCACCTCCGCCATTACAGATCGCCGCGACGCCGTACTCGCCCGGCTTGAGTTGGTGCAACAATGTCGTGAGAATTCTCGATCCTGAGCTTCCTAACGCATGACCAAGAGAAATGGCACCGCCTAGTGGATTGACTTTAGCGCCTTCCAGCCCGAGAATCTGGAAGCAAAGCAGTTAGTGAACGTCTGTTCTTCTGGCCTCAGACTCGTCCGGTGTCAGCACGAACCTTTTCATTTGCCTTGATTACAGCAGCAAAGGCTTCATTGAATTCCCAGATGGCAACCTGGTCCTTCGTGATGCCAGCTCTCTCCAGCGCAACCGGCACTGCCTTGGCCGGTGCCACTGGGAAGTCAATTGGGTCCATTGCAGCGTCTGCGGATCCGCATATTCTCGCCAGCACCCGTGATCGCGACCCAAACTCTTGCGCAATGGCCTTGCTACCCAGGACTAGAGCACTAGCGCCGTCATTGAGCGTGGAGGAGCTGGCCGCCGTGACCGTGCCTGTGCCGTCACGAACAAAGGCGGGCTTCAGCGTGGGAATCTTGTCCAACTTGACGTCGAGGAAGCCCTCGTCCGTGTCTATCACGGTCTCGCCCTTTCTGCCCTTAACTGTCACCGGTACGATCTCGTCGGCGAATGCCTTGGCCTTCCATGCTGCTTGGGCGCGCTCGTATGATTGTATCGCGTACTGATCCTGCATCTCACGAGTGATGCCATGGGCCTTGGCTGTGTTCTCGGCACAGTTGCCCATGTGAATTTGGTCATAGACATCCGTTAAGCCGTCTTTGATCAGACCATCCTCCAGTTTTACGTTGCCAAAAGCCGGCAAAGAGCTGGCTCGCGGCACATAGTAAGGCACCTGGGACATGTTCTCCATACCGCCGGCAACTTGGACCTCGGAGAGGCCCAGCTGGATGTTTTGTGCTGCGAAAACAACCGCCTTCAGACCGGACGCACACACCTTGTTGATGGTAATGGCCTCCACAGAAGGAGACAGGCCTGCAAACATGGAGGCTTGTCGAGCTGGCGCCTGCCCTACAGATGCCTGCATCACATTGCCCATGTAGACGTCCGTGATCCTGTCGGCCGGTACCCCGGATTTTTCGACGGCTGCTTGGATGGCCACAGCGCCTAGTTTGGGGGCGGGAACAGTGAGGAACGAGCCATTAAACTGTAGTGCAAAGTTAGAGGGAACTTAAGATTGCAGGAATATGAATCAGGATTTGCTAACCTTGGCCGTCGGCGTTCTTGCTGCACTTAATATGTACGCATCCCTAATTTCTTGTCGAAGAGCTGCTTTCGCTGAGAAGCGCCGTATAGACCCAGACACACTTTGGCATGTGACACTCGCCCTCGCGCCAGTTCCTAAAGACGCACGCAGACACGTAGGATACATGCTGGAAGCAAGGCGGAATGAATCGTTATACCGTGCAGGGTGATCTAATCAAAGGACGAGTCTCCAGCAAACAAGGTGGGAAGATTTGTGGAGGAAAGATGACAATCAGCATCGTGGTGAAGTATCGATAGACGGTTCGCAACGCGGGACGAGTTCGAGCCTCGGCAATGACATTCCCTTGTTGCGACTTTCCTTGAGCCTTCCTTACCCGCAGCAGCGCTTCCCCAGCTGCGTCATGCGCTAATCAAGTGGCTGGTACTTAAACAGAACCCCCAGAGTATCAGTAGTCACTTTTGGCAGCCTGAGCTGTTTTTCCTTCTGAAAAATTTCAGCAATAGAGGTTATAGCATATCACTCCTCTATCGTACCCGATCACCCTGGAGAATGAGCCAGTCACATGTTCAAAGAGGCTCATTCGTGCCATTCTTTGGAGCCTTTCATACTGCAGGGAAGTATATAATTACGTACTGGAGTATTCAAAGTGCCTGAGCAGCTAAGCTTTAGTGGTTAAACCCCCTGTATCCTTGACCCAGAGGCGTTTAGCGGCAGGCGACCAGTGCCTGCGCACCTTCCACTCGCCTGCCGCCTTATCGATACCGTACAAGGCCGCTTCCAAATGTCCACCCCGCGATCTCCTCCAGATACACGACATCAGCGAAAGCCAACCCGGTATGTGAAGCAGCCATCTAGACACTGAGCCCAATTTTGTTTGAGAAACTCTTGGTTTTTGACCTCTACACCCTCGATCCATCTTCATAGCCGCTAGTCATCTTCCTTGGCATCATGTCTACTGCGGCACGTCGACGTTTGATGCGTGACTTCAAGGTTAGCCGCATCCCGCCACTCCCGTTCCCCACCGCCAGATTCTCTCTGACCTCCTTGACAGCGCATGCAAACCGATCCTCCCGCGGGTGTCTCAGCGTCTCCTGTGCCTGACAATGTCATGACATGGTGAGTTCTATGCCGACGAGCATCCCTTTTCATCGGCCATCCGAGGATCGCGCATGGCTAACCCGTGGAAACCGTCCTTTTGCGCCTACAGGAACGCTGTCATCATCGGTCCCGCAGACACACCCTTTGAGGATGGCACTTTCCGCCTCGTGATGCACTTTGAAGAGCAATATCCCAATAAGCCTCCCTCGGTCAAATTCATTAGCCAGATGTTCCACCCCAACGTCTATGCTACGGGCGAGCTGTGCCTTGACATCCTCCAAAATCGCTGGAGCCCGACGTACGATGTGGCTGCCGTCTTGACAAGCATCCAAAGGTGCGTAAGAGCGAAGAAGCCGAGAGTCCTAGCACAGCTGTGTCGCGTCCATATATGGAAAGAATTGCATGGAGCACTATAGCTAACATGATTACCAGTCTGCTTAATGACCCCAACACCGGATCGCCTGCCAATGTCGAAGCCTCGAACCTCTACAAGGATAATCGCAAGGAATACACAAAGAGAGTACGCGAAACAGTTGAAAAGAGCTGGGAAGACTCCAGCTGAAGCGTTACCCCAGTCTACAATGCGGGCTGCTTCAGCTTCGGACGTACAAGCGTTTCCTTTGTTATGCTTTCGAACCAGGGAGTCAACGGCGTTTACGGTTCTCGACATGTCACACATCGTTATCATACTCTCTACTTCGTTTCGCTGGATGGGCGTCTGAGCGGCCATGGTTATTACCATCAGCAGTCCTGTTGGAATTGGGGGCAAGACGGTCAGGCAGACAGGCAGGCATCATGGTCTATAGGCGTTGGCTGATTCGAATGCAACAAACATCTACAGTGAAATGTGGCTTTGATCGTGCCAAATCATGTATTTGTCCTGCTGCTATATGCCTAGCCGTGATTCAGCGACGTGCTTGACAGCCCTCGTGCCTGTATTCAACGGTCGTACATATGCGCTTGGATGTAGAACTATGTTAATGTCATTGCGAAAGATAACCACGTTCAAACAGATTGCCGTGTAATTCACGAGGAATGCCGCGCTTGGATACCCACCAAAGCAGACTTTAAGATTGAGTGCCAGTCGCTGTTGATAGACCGGGTTGGCAGCGTTGCAAGACATGATTGACCGGAATTCTTCGGCAAAATATACCTTGAGTAGGTATGCGAATGCGCATGAACATTGCAGAAATGAGGGTCGCACAGGTGCATGTCACCTCACCGTTAGCGGCCTGAATCTCTGTGCTGGTGAGTTGGCAGGGCGGACGGCCTGCAGACGCTCAGGGGTTTGAATTGGTGAGCAAGTCACTTGGCGGATGGATGGCCCATGAACCCAGGGCTCTAAGCCTGCATTGGGACAAATCTCCTCTAGCTCAGCCCTCTAGGTCAGACCCTTGAGGTACTTGTAGAAGTAGATGGCCAGGTTGTATAAACATCATACAGCCCTGATAGTGTGCTCTAAGTAGTAATCTAGGTGTTTTGACAGGCCTATCTCTAACTCAATTGGCTCTGGAAGGCACCGCACCGGGCCGCACCAACTGAACGGACAACAGAAGGACGAAACAAAAGCCACAACAGTCCAGCATTCTGGGTACATAGCAACCAAGTACTTATTGCGCTGACTAGACGCACAAGTCAACAGCCGTGGACCCGCAGCACCAGCACGCGCATGTGAGTTTTAGCGCGTCTGTTTCGGATGACTCGACCAGACATCAACTTGCTAGGCTCGCGACTTGCCAGTAGTCTTCAGCAGATCCACACCCTGGTCAGGTCGGGCTGTATCTCTCTCCCCTCCCCCCTCCCAACATCGAAACCACCAACACAGCCCAGTCTGCCAGGCTGCTGCTGCGACACACAGAGCGGATCCTGCTGCCAATCGAACCCAAGCGTTCCACCTTGTTAACAGCATCCAAGACAGAGCAGGACTTGTCGCCCTTCTCTTGGCTTCCAAAGTCCAAAAAGGAGAACCTCCCGCCGTGCAACGCCCCACCGCGACTTCTGGAGCTGCTGCTTCCTTTACCGACTTCTCGCGGCGGGTCGCCCATATCTGGCCTCCTTCGCCTCTTGACGGACTGTCTCACTACGAGTCTACACCTGCGGCTTGCCGCATGAGAGTTGCTTGGTATCACCACTCCTTGAGATCTCGCAACCACGATCCGCCATCATGTCGAGTGCAAATAGCATTAAGGTCGTGGCCCGGTTCAGGCCCCAGAACAGGGTCGAGATCGAGTCGGGTGGCCAGCCCATTGTCAAGTTCGATGGCGATGACACGGTCTCGATCGAAGTATGTTCTACTTGGCTGGAGCCTCCTCTCTTCGTGAAGACACCAGCAGCTACTAACAATGGTGTTCGCACTCAATAGTCCAAGGAGGCCCAGGGCGCCTTCACCTTCGACCGTGTCTTCGATATGAAATGCCGCCAAGCGGATATTTTCGATTACTCGATCCGTCCGACCGTTGATGATATTCTGAATGGCTACAACGGAACAGTCTTTGCCTACGGCCAAACCGGTGCCGGAAAGTCGTTTACCATGATGGGTTCCAGCATAGACGACACCGAAAACCGTGGTGTCATTCCACGTATCGTCGAGCAGATCTTCGCTAGCATCATGTCCAGCCCTAGCACGATAGAGTACACGGTCCGCGTGAGCTACATGGAAATCTACATGGAGCGTATCCGTGATCTGATGGCCCCCCAAAACGACAATCTGCCAGTACACGAAGAGAAGAACCGTGGCGTCTACGTCAAGGGTCTTTTGGAGATATATGTTTCAAGCGTCCAAGAAGTCTTTGAGGTCATGCGACGGGGTGGCAATGCTCGAGCTGTTGCGGCGACTAATATGAACCAGGAGTCTTCCCGTTCACACTCTATTTTCGTCATTACCGTCACACAAAAGAACGTCGAGACAGGCTCGGCCAAGAGCGGTCAGCTGTTCCTGGTTGATTTGGCTGGTAGTGAAAAGGTTGGCAAGACAGGTGCCAGCGGTCAGACGCTGGAGGAGGCCAAGAAGATCAACAAGAGTTTGAGTGCTCTCGGGATGGTCATCAACTCCTTGACAGATGGCAAATCCTCTCATGTTCCCTACCGAGACTCGAAACTTACTCGAATTCTGCAAGAGTCCCTGGGTGGTAACAGTCGAACGACTTTGATCATCAATTGCTCGCCAAGTAGTTACAACGATGCCGAAACCCTCAGCACTCTACGCTTTGGTATGCGCGCCAAGTCCATCAAGAACAAGGCCAAGGTCAACGCCGAGCTGAGCCCGGCGGAGCTCAAGATGCTTCTCGGAAAGGCCAAAACGCAAATCACCACGTTCGAGAATTACATTGTCAACCTCGAGGGCGAAGTCCAGCTATGGCGAGCTGGAGAGGCTGTGCCAAAAGAAAAATGGATTCCTCCTCTGTCTGCAGATGGAATTCAGACAAAATCTCTGCCAACCAGACCAGCTACACCGTCTAAATTGATATCTGACAGCCGTGCTGAAACACCCGCCATCTCGGAACGCGCTGGTACACCATCAATCCCCATGGACAAGGATGAGCGGGAGGAATTCCTTCGACGGGAAAATGAGCTTCAAGATCAGCTCTCGGAGAGGGAGTCGCAAGCTGTTTCTGCGGAGAAGGCATTGCGCGAGACCAAGGAAGAGTTATCCATCATCAAGGAGCATGACGGCAAGCTTGGAAAGGAAAATGAAAAATTGAACAGTGAGGTCAATGAGGTTAAAATGCAACTGGAGCGTCTCACATTCGAGGGCAAGGAGGCTCAAATCACCATGGATGCTCTCAAAGAGGCCAATTCCGAGCTTACAGGCGAACTAGATGAGCTGAAGCAGCAGCTTTTGGACGTCAAGATGAGTGCCAAGGAAAATGGTGCAGCTCTGGACGAAAAAGAGAAGAAGAAGGCAGAAAAGATGGCCCAAATGATGGCCGGCTTCGATCTCGGGAGCGATGTCTTCAGCGATAATGAACAATCAATCGGCGACGCCATTCAGCAACTCGACCAGCTGCAAGAGATCAGCTCCGGAGGCGATGTCATCCCAATTGAGCAACTCAAAGCATTCCGGGAAAAGCTTGTGGCCACCCAAGGCATCGTGCGACAGGCCGAGCTCTCCATGTACAGCTCGACGTCCAACAGCTTTGATGCCAAGCGCAGAGCAGAGCTGGAGGCTCGTCTCGTTAGCATGCAGCAAGAATACGAGGATCTTCTGGCCCGTAATCTTGGTGATAACGATGTTGAGGAGATCAAGGCGCGCCTCGAGCAGGCGTACGCTTCCAAGCAAGGCACCCAGATGGAGCTCGTTGACGAGCTTAAGGCCGATGTTGCCCAAAAGGCCACAGAAAACGAGCGCATGAAGATTTTGATTGAAGACCTTCAGCGACAAGTCAAGGCTGGAACGGCGGCCCCCATGGCCAATGGCAAGACTGTGGCTCAACAAATGGCTGAATTCGACGTCATGAAGAAGTCGCTCATGCGCGACCTGCAGAATCGCTGTGAGCGCGTGGTCGAGCTCGAGATCTCCTTGGATGAGACTCGCGAGCAGTACAACAATGTGCTGCGTTCTTCCAACAACCGTGCTCAGCAGAAGAAGATGGCCTTCTTGGAGCGCAATCTAGAGCAGCTTACACAGGTGCAAAGGCAGCTCGTCGAGCAGAATTCCAGCCTCAAGAAAGAGGTAGCTATCGCTGAGAGGAAGCTCATTGCGAGGAACGAGCGCATCCAGAGCTTGGAAAGCCTCCTCCAGGACAGCCAAGAAAAGATGGCCCAGGCCAATCACAAGTGCGTGATCATATGAACCCCACTCCAGTGCGACAAGATTGAAAACGCTAACACATGGCATTAGATTCGAGGTGCAGCTCGCTGCTGTCAAGGAGCGCCTGGAAGCCGCCAAGGCTGGCAGCACCCGTGGCCTGAACTCGCCCACGGGCGGTATGGGAGGCTTCAGCTTCGCCAGCGCCGGCAGCCGCATTGCCAAGCCTCTGCGAGGCGGTGTTGAGGCGCCTTCGTCTAACCCGACCATCCAGAACCTCCAAGAGACCTCTAATAAGCGCACGAGCTGGTTCTTCCAGAAGAGTTAGATGGGTATCCCGCAGTCAAACACAATAGCAATGGTGAGAAGAGAAGATATACTTCCTCTTCTCCTCTTGAGCTGTCTACGGCCGCAGTCGCTACCAGCAGACCCGGAGCGAACGACGTCGGGTCCACGCCTTGCCGGCCACACTGCATGTATTCAATACCCTGTTTCGAGCCTCCAATGAGTGATATGCAGCAAAAGAAAAGCCAACGACAATACCCAAGCCCAATTCACTGGTATTATTCACATTCTCCCATGTCCCTCTCTTTTTCTCGAAGTGGCTGGCTGTTGGTCAGTCTGACATGGGGGCACGCGAAAGACGAAAGAAAGAGACACACGACTGCAATTCATAGATAAAGAGAGAGAAAGAGAGAGAGATAGAGAAAAAAACCAGACTTCGGGGTTCTCTCTTCGTTTCCATCTGCTTTTTATTTTTTATTTTATTTTTTTAGCATGTGCCTCGCTTGGGGAGGATGCTTGGAATGGCTCGTTTGGATTTGCTTTCTACTGAGCATCAATTAGATACACCTCTTCTTTCCGTGATCGTTGTGGCCCCGATCGATGGTAGACGGTGATCTACATGTACCTTTCAGTTCTTCCGACCACCCGAGGGAATCGTTGTTCAAGACTGGTTTAGTGGAGGAATAGAGGCAGGGAACGTATGAGAAGAGGCGCGAGGTGGATTAGAGGATGCGACCAGCCGGAGAGCACAAAGTCGTGATTTAGTAAGGTGTTAGTTTCTGCATTGCATGACCTTCCCAACTGAGATGAGGTAGGGGTTGAGAGGCGAAGTGAGATGGGGACGATGGAAGCGGTATTGAGTCATCGGTTTACGGGACTATGATGTATATGCACGAGTATATGTGTGCTGGTGATTGTCACGGACGCGAAATGCCAAACTATGATAGATCTCTTCAATTATTCCGCGTATTATTGGTTTCCTTCTATTTCCGTCTGCGTGATGCATCTGGAAGTGCTGGTCATTATATCAATTATCCAAACAAGAACCATAGATATAAACAACAATTTCTTTCGAGTCTACAACCCATGGCTCTGATTTACCATGCCATATTTCATACAACACGAACGACAGTACCTTTCACAAATTGCGACCAGAATCCACCAGCGAAACAATAACACAATGACCAAAGCAGACGCATGGCCACTGCCAAGACTTCGGTGATTGGTGAAGACTGCCTCAGCAGTGTACTCTTAGCCAACGCGAAAACAACGCTCATGCATGAATTAGCCCCTACAAACCATCGGCAGGGCGAGCTGTTTGTACCATCAAGATCAGCTCGGGAACAACAATCATCAGAACAACAGCATACACGGCCCATGTAACGAGAGCAATCTTGGCCAAGAGCTTGTACAGTCTGATCCAGCTCTCGCGGCTAAAAGTCCTCCAGGCGGTGACAAAGTCAACATAGCCCTTGCCTGTAACGACAGCAGGCTCCACCACACCACCAAACGAGCGGTCAAAGGGAACAATTGTATCCTCGTCGGGCGGCAAAAAGCTGGCCTGCACACGGCACAGAATGACGTGAGCGGGGATCATGAGGAGAACAGTGCTGGCAATAGCCACCAGCACAACAAGGAAGCTCTGCCAAAGAGCGTGATGCGAGTAATTGGGCACCGAGGTGGGATTTCGGAAATCCCACTGCGAGAAACCAAAGAGCTTCAGAAGCAAACGAGGCAGCAGATGGGTCACCTCGGTAGCAACGCAGTAGGCAGTAATGGGAAGCCACGTCGCCTGGAAGGTTTTGACAAAAGGAGGAAGTCGACGCCAAAAGCGACGCTCCGAGGGCATTGAAATGACAATGTGTGTCCAAGCAGCAGACAGCTGGACAGTAGACAAACCCGCGATCAGCATGATGAGGAAGCGTGGAACCCAAGGTCCGAACACAACGCCACAGAGTCCGGCCGCAAGAGAAGCAACAATTGCGCAGTCATATCCACGGAAGTTTGCTGTCCAGCCTGCCGTCGAGAAGAGTAGTCTGTTGGTGCGACGTAATGATGAGGTTATGAGGACGCCGTCGGCGCCATCGACGACAGCACTCGGCTCATTTGCATTCAGGCTGACGGCAGAGTAGGTGGCCGCGGGGGGTTCGGGATCTTCGATGATTGCAAGAGTGGGATAAATCTGGGTCAAGGTGTAGCCGATCTGTGAACGAGACGCGCAAGTAAAGGTTAGAAAGGATCAACAAGCGGCTTGGCACAGTGACTTGGGTATTGCAAGTAATCACAGTAAATACGTACGTAGAGGAAGACGGGCAAGAAGACCAGGAAATCAGCAAAGAAGACCAAGACGGCCCAGCCAGGCAGCTGAGCCATGTCGTCGCCGGGGATCTCGCCGTTGGACATATCGACGGCTCTTTTGGCGAGCACGCCACCCAGCGAGGCCATGTGCTGGAAGACCATTTTTAGCGGTGGCTCCTTGAATCAACACAGGTGCTGGAATGCTGTCGATGAGACCTGGCTATTGCGCGCGATAGCTGATATCGGATGGACGCTGTTGACGTTTTGCGGATGGAGAGACAGTCTTGTACTTGAAAGAGAGAGACTTGGGGGGCAAGGAAGGCAATCTTACAAATTCGAGGGGCGAGGCAGCGGCGACGTAACGGGGGTTTTATTACATTGAGGGATCCGAGCTGACCGGGCAAGCGCGATGTATGTAAGTGATGGGCGGGTGGCACTGCGTTGGCTGATGGACCACTAGGACCCGGTAAATAGCGAGCAGCAGGCAGCCACGGCCCCACTAGGCTGTACGCTTGCATGAAGAGCCTCGTCTGAGCCTGGGGGCCAGCAGGCATGGAGCCCATCACTGGCACTGTGACTACTGTTGGCTGCGCTTTCCACTTTGTGTTTCAGTCAACAGTAGGCGCACTGCCGTGCCGCCGCACAAGGCACTTAAGTACTTTAAGTACAGGCTCACAGCACACTGAGCCACTAATGAACTTCACTTCGCACTCAGTGGCTCACATCAGCCATGTCACCAGTGATTTTGGAATCGCGAACAGCTTAGACCAGATCGCGGACAAACTCAAAGAAGAACTTCGGTTTGGGAAAAGTCAAGTATTTATGTGAAGCCCATTTCTCAACCTTCATCAGGATGAAGCGCAATTCTGTTTCCAGATACAGCCCGGCTCTTCAACCGCAGTAACACGGCCCCAGCACGCCTCCAGCATCATGAAATTTGCCCTCATCACCGGCTGCAGTCACGGCGGTATAGGCCACGCCCTCGCCTCGGAATTTCAGCGCCACCATGACATTCACGTCTTCGCCACAGCCCGCTCCCTGTCAAAAATGGAGCAGCTTGCACATTTTCCCAACGTGACGCTGCTGGTCCTCGACGTAACCAGTCCAACATCCATCGACGCCGCCGTGGCCGCTGTTGCCCGCCAGACAGGCGGCAGGCTCGACTTTCTCGTCAACAATGCCGGCTTGCAGTGCGTAATGCCTGTGCTGGACCTCGACATCGAGTCTGCGCGTTGCATGTACGAGGTTAACTTCTGGGGCGTATTCGCCGTGACGCGGGCCTTTGCGCCGCTTGTCATTGCTGCCCAGGGAACCATTGCCAATTTGTCCTCGGTTGGGACCATGATTTCAATGCCATATTTGGGTTCGTTCTCTTTTGCGTTTTGTCGTAGCCTCTTCTCGATATCAGGACTCTCTGCCTTGTGATCAGCATTGTTTTCTAAGTCCAAGTCGGTAGTGACCTACGCCAGCTCCAAAGCCGCCTGTGAGGTATTCAGCGAGGGCCTCCGCCGTGAACTTGCTCCGCTCGGCGTCAACGTTGCCACAGTGATTGTAGGCGGCGTCCAGACGAATATTCACAACAACCAGCTCGAAGCGTCTCTTCCAGAAGATTCTCTCTACAGACCAATCTCGAAATTCATTGCGGACCGCGCCAGTGGCCGAGATAGCATAGGTTATCTTGGTTCGGTGAATGATTTTGCAAAAGGTCTTGTGAACGATCTTTTGCGTGGCGTGACTGGCAAAATATATCACGGCAAAATGTCATGGTTTTTCATAGTCGCGAGATTCTTCCCTTCTTGGCTTATGGTAACTAAAAAAAAAACCCCCCTTTGAAGTTTAACCCGACTCTGACTTTTTGGCGCAAGTAGTCGCAGTAATGGTCTATGGAGTGCTAATTTACATGGTTGCGCAGGACCGTCTCGCAGTTCAGGGCTCTGGTCTGGAAACATTAGCAGCGCCAGTCTGAGCACCGTTCAAAAATACAGGAAAAATGTATAACTTAGAGTGTTCCGGTAGTACTACAACATTGTCCAGAAGAATGCAAAGTGCACGATACAAGCTCATACATGTCAGATGATATGTGCCAACAGGAGAGGCTATTATTTGCATGCTGCATCAAGGCAAATCCTGGGCAAGAGCTGGATTTTTCTTCCAGAGGACAGATATTTCATAATTTGCTTGCGTTAGACATTCTCGACTTTAATGTAATTGCTTTTTGGAGCTTTAAAGGCCACACACCACACTTAGCCTAAATACTACGCGTCGCATAGTTGGGACGATGGTAAATTGGCTAGAAAACTAAATGAGATGATCAAGATCAAATAAGCCTATCTATGGACTTGCCCATGCCGGCCGACACCAGCATGTGCTGACTCAAACGTGACATTGGCCGAATTCAAGGTATTCACCTACTAGACACATAACAAGAAAGGCTTGCAATAATCAGGGATGCCTCTACCATTCATGTAATACCTTCATAAACGGACCGGTCCTGACCGGGTCCTGACTGGCCTTGTATTCGCCTTGCAGAACCCTGAAAAACAAGTAGACATTACTGTAGCATTATATACGCTTTCCTCTCCCTCCCTCTCTCAACCTTCTACCCTCTTCATCACTCAACATCTCAATCGTACGCCAAGCCAAGCAATGCTGATCATGCATAGAGACGCAACCCCCCCTGCCCTCCCAATGTTCATTACCCACAGTCCAAAAGGCCAAGTCCAAAAGGCCAAGCCCTAGGAGGCTGCTCGAATAACCCAAAAACTTGCCTTCACCTTTTCTAGCCGCGATGTTTCATCTGCTTGTGCCATTATAAAATACTTAAGTTGCCAGCCATTTCAATCATCCCTTCCATCTGATGCCGTTCCGCCAGTCTTTGCGTCAAAGCCGGCAGGCAAGCAAGCAAGCAATCAAGCACCGCGTGATAAACCCTGCGACGCTCCATGCATCCAGTACAAAACACCCTCCGCCAGGAAGGAAATTAAACAAGGTAAAGAGAAGAAAACAGAAAAAGAAAAAGAGGCAACAGGTTCGCTCTCTCTGTCGACATCTAGTCTCTGAATTGAAGCGAGGTACACATCCAGCCGTCCATTCCATCACCCATTGATTCTCGTGCCTAAAAGGTTCGTTAAGAAGGGGCTTGCTATTTCACAAGAGACAAATGAACAGAATTATGAGCTTCATTATCTACTCAGCTTGTCATGGAGACAAAGATGAGAGACTGCTCGGGGAGTAATGAAATAGTATAACCGCTGGTCGTTCCGTCGTGAGGTTGAAGCCGACATTTGTGTGCTGAGGTATGTGTAAAATGTATCTGACTCAACAGGATGTAATCGGAAGCGGGCCACGGGAGAAAGAGAAGTATTAAGTCGACTTCGAGAACCCTTTGCGCATTTTGATGGGTGTGTAGCGAGGCTCATGACCAAGGTTTTTCTGTATCCTCCCGAAGTTGAAGCCAAGACAAAGAGCTAAAGGGCAGTAGTGAAGTCGATACACTGCCACGTGCTGTTGAAAAGAAAAGTATGTATGTGCTGCCGAACTCCTGTCTTTTTGCGCGCAATGAGCTGCAATGTATCAATTCAGAACAATTGATCGGAAAAAAATTGTAATGCCGCTTTCATGATTTCACCAGCATGGTCTTCACAGACCAAGCATCAAAGTCGAGGGCATTTCTGTGCGAAAAAAGAAAACAGAAACAAGATTGATAATTATGGCAATTGTCCACCATTCTAAGGTGTTTTGCCAACTTTCCTTGCCTCGATATTTCCGTCGAACAGGCTGCTCCATCCGGTCCAGGACCCAGAGTCTGCCGTTGAATGAACTGCTACGAGCCACGCCGCTGTGATGTTGGCCAAATGATGAATCATGTAGCCACATGAGACACCATATATGGCAGCATATACTGCGACAGCAAATAGCAAAATGCTTGTCACGTGGCGTAACCTATTCGTCAATCTCGGCACCATCTTCCCTGCTGTGAACGTCTCGACCAGTACAATAAAAGGCATTATAGACATGACATTGTGGTGGGATGAGAAAGGCGTAAACCAATGCACTGTCAAGTTGCGGACCCACACAACGAGTATTGGAATGTTGATTGGGAGTACCCATAGCATGAAGAAGAATATTGCGTGGGCGTAATTGTAAAAACTGCGGTTAGCATTCGAAGGCAACTCGGCGGCGATGCGGTGGGCACGCACAACAGTGATGAGTTGCACTAAGCACGCCACCGCGTATGCAAACTGGTATGGTATAAAGGTAGTGACCAGTAGTAAGAGAATCGCGGTCGTGACAAGTCGTCGTCGTGGAGAAGAGGGCATGAAGCCGTGAGGAACAGCTCGTCGTTTGTCGTCATGTCTGACCCATGCGGGGCGAGAGTTCCACCAGCTGTACAGTGTGCTGAAAATTGTAGTAAGAGCCAAGACCAAGTAGTTCAAGACCCAGCACACGCCGACCGAACACACTCCAATTAAGGGAACCATGAACCAAAAGAACGGGTCGTTGGTGCCAGCAAGAAGGTCGTTTTCGTGAAAGTCGACGCCTGTCCAGCCGGCATAGCGCGAAAATAAGAAGCTCGCAGTACCTCTAGACCCAGCATCGCCAATGGACAGTGAGAGAAGGGTGAGTGAGGTCAGAATGAGCGGGATCGATCGTCGTAGACACAGTTCTAAACTCTCGTTGAAGGAAATGTAAATGCCCTGGTTGTCATATACTCTGAATTGTTTCCGCACAGCCAAAGCTACAATCAGCAGAGGAAATGCGGCAAAAGCAGTCCGATAACGCATGTAAAGCTTGCCCATGCTGCCTAGCACATCGACAGAGAGGCGTACATGAATACTCGACGCGCACGTCGGGTCGCTCCAGAACTGAAACCTGAGACCAGCCTCGCTGGCTCGAGGCTTGAGTGGAGGAGGAATGTAAGGAGCAACGCCATGAAGACTGATGCTGGCATGCTTGGCATTGACGAAGAACTTGGACTCATAAGGTTCTTCCAGGTATTGTCGCACCAACGGAGCAAATAGTTCCCTCTGATTGCCACATCCTTGCTCGCTAACGGTGAGCTCATAGGCGAGGAGGCTAGATAGCATTGTGGGAATTGCGACTTCTGTAACCAGTGGTCGATGTGCTGGTAGCCGGAATTCCAAGCCAAACGCGAGCAGTCTTCGTAGACCTATATGACGAGTCTTTTGCGAGGTCGTTAAATCGCTAAATTCGGCAATGACAAAGTTCGACGACGACAAGCCCTTGTCAACGACAGCTATAAATTGCTGCTCCGCAATGTCCTCCAAATCGAATTGCAAGTATGAGAATGGCGGTATCAACCTGGAACCAGACGTAACGAAGGGCTGATGTGTGTATCGGGTGGAGGCGGGCAGTTGAATTACGTCGGACGCCACGTTTTTGCAAGCCAGACGAGTTGAAGCCTTACTTTCTCCCATTGATAAGTCCAGCTTCCAAGGGAGCATAGTGCCGGCCTGCCCTAGCTGCATGGTGTGCACGCTGCATAGCAAGACCTCCAATTTTCCTGACTCTCCATCAAGATCCAATTTCTCGTCAGTCAAGAGTGAGAACCGCTTGGGTGAAGAACCGATCGGCGGGATTGGTATCAGATGCGCTTCGGGCTGACCCATCCTCCCTGACCCATGCAAGACAAGACGGTTGCCTTGAGGCAGGATATGATGTGTATCATCCTGCAACGTAATCAGAGTACTTGGTTCCAGAGACAAGACAGTCTGTTCTGCGATATCCTCCAGTCCGGTTAAAAAATACTTTTTGAATACTCTCATTCGCTGAGCTCGAGGCTTCGTTTGCGAAGGGCGATGAGCATCCACCACGTCGTATAGGGCACGAATCACAACTTTTCGGTGCTGGTCGCACCATAAAATGGCCTGATGGTCCATACTAGTCCAAACGGTTGGTATCGTTGAGGTGAACACTGTAAAGCCATGTGTATCAGGCACGATGGATTCCAGGCTAGCGTAATCAGACGGCACCACAGTATCCAGACTTCCACCGGCAATGGAGATCAAGGTGACGTGCCACAATGGATTATTATTTGCCCACTGCTGCGCATATGCTTTCCTCCAATAGTCGTTTATATCTTCGTACACCCTTACAATCTCACTGTCGAAAGAAACCGGCGGTCTGGCATGAGGAGCTGACATTGTAAGAATAGTATTGATAGAATGCGCCTGGTAGTTTGGCATGATGAGCATTGTACGAGCAACGATACCGCCCATGGAGTGTCCTACAACCATGACCGAAGTTGGATCAGGTAGCTCGGAATCGCGGCTGGTCATGCGTGGATCCAGGTAAAGGGATAGAATATATCGAATCGCTTCGTTCAAGTATTCGGCCTGGTCGATCAGTGTCTGACCGTGAAAGGCCGTAAAGTCCTCGTTGAAGTCCACCGTAAAGAAGTCAAGATTGCGCAGGCCATTTTTCAGAGCTGACTGATCGTTTTGTAGAGTGTCGTGGAAATAATTGGCAGACTCGGCCGCGAGTGGTCGCACTTGTTTGTAGCTCCCGGCGTTTCCAGGAATAAACAGCACAGGTGTGCCTCGCAGCTGGCAAGTAGCAGATTAGCACAGAATAATGGCAATGGGCCCCGCGCAGAGTCAACACGTGATGTCGTTCTTGTCAACATACCTTGTTGTCTTCGTCCACCTCCATCTCCCTGTACAAATACAGAGAGTATTTGCCGCCAAACCTCGTGTGTTCCGTGTCAAAATCACTCAATTTGACGTAGGAGGGTCGCATGTATGACATGATGCAGCCCTTGGCATCAAGACACCGCGTCGCGCTCGAATTGAGGATTGTGCCGAGGAAGCCGAGGCCAACCAGCGAAACAAGAAGGGTGAGCAAGCCAATGGCCCACGGGCTCCGCGAGCGTGGCCGGCGCAACACGCCCTTGAAGTCTTGGACTCTGTCGACATCGTCCGAGTCTTCGTCGACCTTGGAGGAGGCCATGACGGCAAAAGTTGGCGGGGAATCGGCCGACAGAGCAAGAGGCGCCTTGTCTACAGATCCATTCTGTGGAGGAGTGGTTTTCCAGGCAGAGAAGTTGCCGGAGCGGCGGCTCCTCGTGGACTGGGAGCGGTGGTCGAAGCTGGTTCGCCTGCTGTCGGAGGTTATGGAGGCGCTGTGGCTGTTGGCAGGTCTTGACAGCGTCTGGGCAGAGGTTGCCTGGGCCGTCGAGGTGGCATCTGGATCGAGGGCAAGGGAGTTGGGCGCAAGCGAGAGACTGACGGAAACGACACCGACTGGCAGAGGATTGTTGCAATCGTCACCGTCGTCCGAGCCCGAGGACCGCCTCTGCATCCCCAGGGCGGTCGATGGCGCGTCTGCCGTCAGCGGCCGTGGCGGGAGCGGAGTCTGTGGGAGGGGAGGGTGGTCGCGGGCGGCGGTGCGGTGGGCAATCGCATTTGTCGTGATGGTTGAAGGATGGGCAAGCGCAGAGGTTGAAAAATAGGAGGATTGTTTGGAGCTACAAGTCACAAAGTACGAGAGCACGGAAACGGGGCCATAGCGCGCCTACGAGGCCTGGCTGGGCCGGGCTGGGCTGGGCTAGGGGCTGCTTGGGCTGCTGGGACGTTTGGGGCTTTTGGGGTTTTACCGGCCTTGAAATGCAGCACAGAGACCCGGCAGCTGCTGGAGCATGGCGCTGGTTGGGGCCGAGTGGGGACTCCCCAGCGTTGTACTTACAGTGGGCAGAGTGGGCTGGAAAAGGGTTCGCGGAGCGGCACAGGGATGCGCTGGTACCAAAACTTAGCACCTCTAGATGGCAGGTACCGCACTGCAGTAGCGTGCCAAGGCCTGGCGCAAGAAGCTCTCCATTGGGCAAGGGCTGCACTCGGAGAACGCACCAACCAAGAACTAATGAAGCAGAATTCGATGAAGACCGTCCTCAGGAAATTCCATATGCATAGCAAACATAAGTTCCGGCTGGTGAGATGGAGACGCCCATATTCCGATAGGGTATGGACACGTTTGTTCTTTTTTAGAAACAGGAGCTTTGTAACGCCCAAAGTTTGCATTATCAGCGTGAAAGGCCCGAAATTGGCCAACAGACAAGGGCAGAAGTCACAGCACGGGCATTGGAAATTGCCCGTTGTCATCTAATTGCGCCTGTTGCAGCTTGATAGACCCGTCAACAATCTCACAGGCCCAGACCCAACTAGCGGCTGTGTTGAGTCTGCTCTCGAGTCTCAGGAGATGGCCCAATGGCCCTGTTGCACAGTCGTTCATCATGTTCGCCCGTACTCGAGCGCATATTGCTTTTGGGTCACGCTCAGCCCGAGGTGCAAATTTGCTTGTATAGCTTTTGCTGTTTCTTACCAAACGATGAACAACCTCTGTCGCGTTTGTTTCGGGGCGGGTAGGCAGCAGGGAAATGCCCTCTTCTAGGGATGGAGGATGCTCCGTTCGCGTTTTTTGCTTTGCCTAGTAGGGCTAGCCTCGTTGCTGCGCTATCCACACACGTATACAGGACGACGTGGTTCTCGAGCCTCTCTTACACTAACCCTGCGCAAGGCTCGGCTCCGCGGACCAAGCCCGGAGTCTGCCACTAACTCTCCACGCTCATGGGCTGCTGGAGATTTGCCATGTCGATATATTTCGGGATGCTGGTCGTTTGGGAGCCCATAGACCGATCGTCGTATACGTCTGCATCATGAGGACTCGCAGCGCCGCCACCGCAATTCGGTGGCTGTTTTCCAAACTTTGTTATGCAAGATCGTGCTGTGTCATCCGGACGAAAATTGCGGTTGGAAGGCATGTGTGCTAAGCTGACGCGGTCTCGCAAGTCCCGGGGCAATGTGAACCTTCAATTTGGGTTGGAGAGTACAGGTAGAGTTCGAAAGGTCGCGCGCCCACGTGCGTGCACGGAGAGTTACCCGTTCTAGCGCCTGCGGCGAGCATGGAAATCCCAAGATTGACGTTTCCTTGGTTTTGGGGCTTCGTCACGAGCACTGGCAATCTGTTGAGTGTCAGCGCCTCTGGCTTCGCGCGCAGCCTTCATCGACTTGAATTTCGTAAATGCGCCTCAACATGCAGTAGTGTGACCGGGCTCCATGCCAATGGTTGGTTACACCGCAGGCTGCAGGTCGATGACTGCTTTGACGAGCACTTAAGCTGCCAAGCGCCCCATAGCCCGACTGGTTTCCCACCCGCTGTCCAGTCCGCTGCCACGAGACGTCAGAGGCGGCACTAGCTGGTTGAGATGTTGCAATCCGAACATGATGGAGTGTTAAAAAGCTCGTATCGCTCCTATAGTCCTGGTCCAGTGTGTCCTGGTCCGGCCGATGTAGAGTTGGAAGCAACGCTATCACTTCGTAAACCAAGTTGTGTGGCATGACCACTATGCTGTGCCAATTTTGACTCTCGTTGAGCGGTGCATGTAGCGCCAAAGGCTGCTGCAGTCTTGGAGCAGAGTGTGGTGGCGATGGACTGGCTTGCGGAAGTGTGCAGGCCAAGGCATTTTGATGTTTGTGGATCTGGAAAAGGAAGCGTCAAGTACATCCTTGAATCTGTACTAGTATTAGGTTACTAGTATCTGGGTACATACCAGATCAAGCTGCTAGCCAGTGTGACATTCACATGTGTGGTTGATAAGATAAGACCGCTTATCAGCCAAATGACCCGTGTGTAGACTCGCGTCCGGTCGCGTCCAGTGACGATTGAATCACGGCCCAGCGTACGGGTTGCAAAGGAAATCGCAGCCTCATCTTCGTCAAGCCGCCTTTCTCGTTTGTACGTAGTAATTAAGCACTCCACCTACTCGGTACCGAAGAAAAAAGCCCGAATTAATTTTCCGGCAGTGGTCAACAGACAAGTAGGGACAAGTCCTTGCGGACGATGGCCACCATCAAGGCTATTGAGGCCAGTTCTGTACGCTTGCTTACCAGTGCCTGTTATCGAGATTCCATGTCTGACTATCCATAGGTCCATCAAATACAATCCGGTCAAGTCATTGTCGACTTATGTTCAGTGGCCAAGGAATTGGTTGAGAATGGCCTCGATGCTGGCGCAACAAGCATCGGTACGTGCGAATGCCTTTTTTTTTTCTTCTTTT